>ML423609.1:248440-270279 GCA_005239525.1 Nicotiana knightiana
ACTCCGGATGACTCCCGGATGGACCACCCTGATCCAACACACCAAAACTAGGCATATTTCAACTACGTGTGGGTTCAAAAATTGTAAAATTCATATCCGATCGGTACCCCCTGTGGAAGATATGGGCGTTAATACAAATTCAATACAACAAAAATGTACATCATAACACAAACGAAAATTGAAGTTTACCACTTGTCTTGTGCATTAATTAAAGCAGGAGAGAAATTATTTCCCCCCTGCTCATTCGCCGGCGGAAATAAGTTTAAATCAAGGAAAACTTTTTCATCCGGAATCTGTCCGGCAAAAACTGCTCCAGATAACCATCCGATGACTGAGGGTTATCCCTACTACGGACAACCTCATTGTTGGGAACGTCTTCGACCTTGACATACATATCCAACATTTTGATTACAAGAAATTCCCGGTATTCATCCGGAGTCCTCAGAAAATCCTTCAAAGTTTCATCATCGTCGATGTTAAACTCCGAGTAAAAAGCAACCCCTTGCGAAGTGACGGAATACAGATATCTTCCGGTTACTTTAAGTTTCACCGAACATGTCCTCACACTCATTTTTTTGCATAACAACGATACCAATTTATCGTACTCCATTGTAAGTGGCAATTTAACATGATACTGTGGAGATAAACTGTACCNGTTTTTGAATGGATTTTCCTAAAATCCTAACCCCTTTATATAAGGAAATGGTTAGCTAGGGGTGCTGAAATTTTTGATGTATAGCGCTCTTTTAATATGCGCTATATTAGTGGGCCCAGAAACAAGTATATCGCGTTTATTTCATGCGCTATACAGGTATAGCGCTGTATTTTCATGCGCTATACCTGACAGTCAAATCGTCAGTGCATAACTTGTTAAATGTGAGCGGTATATATGTATAGCGCGATAATACATTAACAGTTTGTTCGTTAATGTATAGCGCGATATATTACCACTTTATATATAAAAATATAACTTTATTTTTTCATATATTAATATCACTTTTGTCTAGAAATTTAATAATTAAGTTCCGGACTCCTCTTTCCCATGGCTATGTAGGGCAATAATGCTTATAATGATTAGACTCAAAAGGTCAAGAGGCCTGCTTTTAAAGGTTTCTGCTACATTTACCAAATTTGGTTTTGACACCTAAAATAGAATCCATACAGATCCTCAATGGACCTTTTTATTAAAAGGTTTCTGATACACTTTCCCAATTTAACTTTGATTCCATAAATAAAATACAGATCCTCAATGGTCCTTTTTACCTCAAGTCCTTTTCAAGTTTAATTTTTTTACACTGAACCTAAATGAATTTTGTTACTTCTTGTGTTTTAATTTGGTTGACACACTTTTTTTATTATTTTGTTTAAAAAAAAGTGATACATTTTCATATTTAGAAATAATTTAATTTTAAACTTTATTTTTTACTCACGTTGTTCTTAATAAGAATCTTTTATAGTCACAAAAATATTATGGACCCACAAAGCTTTTGCCCTCTAAACTTTTAGGACCATTCAAAAGTCTTCTTTTTTTCTTAAACTTTGTGTCAAGTCAAATTACATAATTTAAATCGAAACGGAGGGGATAGTACTTTATAAAGTAATAAATGAAATTAAGAACTTAAGAAATAAGACATGCAACTAGGACAGATGAACACTACTCCTACGTTTCGCCAGATGAACACTACGACAGGGTCTGCCCTTGCTGTGACTGAGGCCTTGCCTTCCCAGCCATCCACTTATATTCAGCCTCCGGCTAGACCGGCTCGATCGTCGGTGACCCCAGTACCAGAGACTCTGTCCTCTCCCTTGATTCATTTAATAGATGAAGAGCCTTTACCGAAAGCGTAGGATTTGGTCCCTCGTAAAGGAGGTCGGTGGATGTCGGCGATGGGAAAAGCCGAGCCGTAGATTCTATGAGGAATGATCGCGAGTCCGCCTCCATTGTGTTTTAATACAGTTCTAACCTTCCATCTGAAGTCCTGCCATCATCGGAAGGCACAGGAAGCGTGCCCCTTCCTGATGCTAACATCGAAGCTGGTGGAGCGTCAGTGGAGGTTCTAGGTACTGTGCGGCGAGATGAGACATCGTCATCGCGGCCAGTTGATGTTCCCATCTTGTTTACCGATGAGATAGGTAAGGGGGTTGTTGAGGATGGTTATGAGACGTGCTCTGATCTCGATCCTGACGAGGTTTCGGGTGCTTAGCGAGGGGTTCACTCGTATTGAAGTCAGTTGGAAGGGTCCTCACGGACCATCGTGGTTCCTATGGATCAGGACCTACTAGTGAGCATAGAAAACGTAGTTCTCTCCTTAGGTCCTCTTTTCTATGATGTGGAAGGAAGGACTCTAAAGAAGTTGGACGATGCCGCCCTATCGGCGAGTATAGCCGGCCTTTTCCTTAGGGTAAGTTTTGCAACCTTTCTAGTTTTCGTGCCTTGTACTTTATTTTTGTTCTTTTGTTTAACTCTGGTTTTCTTCTCATCATTTTCCTTAGATCATTTTTATGGAGATCGAGAGTGCTCGCCGAAAGTAGAGGCGTAAGGCCATTTTCAAGAAGATGGAGCAGAAGTACCGTGAGTACCACAACAAACACCGCAAGATCTGTAGGCGATTTGGCGGGAGTGGAAACTTTCAAGCTCTTCGAGACGAGTTAAAAGAGAAAGATGACGAGTTGGTGAAAGTCATCGATAAGTGCATTGTCCTCGAGGGAGCATTGAGAGAGAAAGAGGAAGAGTTTGCGGTGAGCAAAGGGGTTGAGGCCCAATGTGCCGATCTCCAAGACCAAGTGAACTCGCACCGAGCTCAAAGAAAGTCTAATCAAGGCGGATGCTCTGGGTCGTGAGCTCGCCGAGAGGATAGTGGACTTAAAGAAGTCGGAATCATAGCGGTTGGCAGCCTTGAGGCAAGTAGAGGCATCGGAGGCCATAATCCGCGTTCTTCATTCAGAGCGGGTGAGTGATTTGGAGACTGAGAGGCTCAGGGAGGAGCGACTCGATGAGCGTATAGGGGAGCTGGAGAAAGAAGCTTCGGGCCTTAATGAATGAGTTGTCACCCTTGAAGCCGAGAAGTCCCAGTTATTGGCTCAGCCGTACTCTTCTCGCACTTTTGCCTTTCCTGACATTCTGTGGGATCTGTATGAGATCCGGATCCACGACGAGGCAACGAGATATATTTAGGGAATTGATGGCGGCGGGGAAAGTTTCTGAGGCTGACTTTATGGATGCTCGTGCTAAGGCACGCTTAGCTCGGACTGCTTGTGGGTATAGATGTCGCTATGCCGGGGGCTGGTGATGGCGAGGAGGACATAGGCGTGGATGGTATTGAACAAGATGCATGGTATGAGGTTAAGTATCCTGAAGGTGGCGTGATGGTATTGGCATAGAGGCGGGTGGAGATGGCCTATGCGGTCAGATGGATGTCGTTGCTGGGTTAGGTGGCGAGTTGTTGTTTTCTTTCTTTTTGCTTGTATATTTTGTACATTTTTTTTGTGGGCATCTGTTCTAGATTTTATAAAGAATATACTTTATTAAATTCCATTTTCATTGCTCGTACCTGACTCTTTTCCTTCTATTCGGGCTTGTATGCCTCTTTCTTTTGTTTTGCAATTTGGTCACTTTAGTCGTAAAAACGTGGTTTATGTGTGTTGAATGAGGTCGAAACAGAACTCAGTTTTGGTCATGGATGGGGGTCGGTAGGTGTTAATTTGAACGCTGTCGAATGTAACCTATACTTAGTTAATTCGAAACGATGTTGAATGTAACTTATACTTAGTAAATTAGAAACGAGGTCGCTTAGTTAATTCGAACGAGGTTGAATATAATTTTAATTTTATTATGACTGAGTACCAAGTGGGTGTTGATTTGAACGAGGTCAAATCTAACTCTTACTTAGTTAATTTGAGCAAGGTCTAATAAAAGTTAATTCGAGCGCGGTCGAATGTAACTTACTTAATTGTGGCCAGGGGCCGAGTGGGTGTTGATTCGAACGAGGTCGAATGTAACCCGTAATTAGTTAATTCGAGCAAGGTCGAATACGAGTTAATTCGAGTGAGGCCAAATGTACTTATTTCAGAGGCGGAGCTAGAGTGACGCCAGCGGGTTCAGCCGAACCCAGTAGCTTTGGTTCGAACCTTGTATTTGTCTTAAAAAATTTATTGAATATATAAAAATTATTAATTTAGAACCTATCATCTTAAAACGATTAGAATCTCGAACCCATAAACTTGAAATTCTGGCTCCGCCTCTGACTTACTTAATTATGGCCAGGGCCGAGTGGGTGCTGATTCGAACGAGGTCGAATGTAACCAATATTTAGTTAATTCGAGCAAGGTCGAATGTGAGTTAATTCGAGTAGGTATTGAGGCAATGTTGCTCTGGAAAAAATATGGGCGAACTTCATGCATTTGTGTTTTGTTCATATACTTGGAGAAATTTTCATGTTTTACGGGCTGGCATTCCAGTCCCAGTTTATCTAGTCCCTTTATTGGGTGACCTGGAGACGTGTCGAGAGTTTGGGTGATGAACTAATCACTCGGTGCCTTCTTCCTTTCGTACTTCAACTTTAAGTGCTCCCCATGTTGCCTCGTTAAAAACCTTATTGAGAAAACCCAATTGGGATAAAACTCAAGTGAGGGAAAAAAGAGTACGACTTGGAGAACGCTTTTTTTTAAAAGTTGAAGTACTTGAGGTGTGTGATGTTCCAGTTGTTTGGTAGTAGTTTTCCTTCCATTGTTTCTAGTTGGAAAGACCCTATGTTTGCTGTGCCATGATTTTGTATGGACCATCCCAATTTGTTCTTAGTTTGCCTTCCTGGCTGGTCTTTGCTTGCTTGTGTTTTGGCTTTGAGCACGTAGTCCCCGACTTTGAGTGATCTGATCTTGGCCTTTTTGTTATAAAAGCGTTCTGCATGTTGTTTCTCGGTGATCATCCTTATGTAGGCCATATCTCTCCGTTCTTTGACTTCGTTGAGCTCTTGCCTTCTGCTTTCATCGTTCCTCGGCCCGCTCTCATGGGAATATCTCAAACTGCGCTCTCCAACTTCGACTGGTATTACCGCATCAGTCCCATAGACTAATGAGTAGGGCATCTCTCCTGTGCTCGTCTTCGGAGTCGTACGGAAGGCCCAAAGTACTTCTGGTAATAACTCTGGCCATAGTCCCTTGGCGTCCTCAAACTTTTTCTTCATGATGTTCAGTATTGATCTATTAGAGGATTCCACTTGCCCGTTTCTCAGGGTTGGTATAGTGTTGAGAGTATTCTTTTGATATTCCACTTCTCAAAGAATTCGGCGACCTTTTTCCAGTAAATTGGGGTCTGTTGTCGCAACTGATCTCTTTGGGGAGGCGAAATAGGCACACGATGTTTTTCCATATGAAGGCGATCACTTCCTGTTCATGTATCTGGAAGAATGCTCATGTGTTTACCTATTTAGAAAAATAGTCAGTTAAAACCAAAAAAAATCGTACGTTACCTCGCCCCGCAGGGAGGGGACCGACGATGTTCATTCCCAACTTGATGAACGGCCAAGGGAAAGTGACCGAGTAGAGATGCTCGCCCGCTTGATGGATCATTGAGGCGTATTTTTGGAATTGCTCGCATTTTTTCATGAAGTCTGCGGCCTCTTCTTTCATAGTGGGCTAGTAGTAACCTGCCTATATGAGACATTTGACCAGAGCTCAATTTCCGGAATGAGCTCCGTAGTGGCCTTCGTGGACTTCTTCTTGGACACGTCGCTTCTTGGCTTCCATTTTATCATCTGGGAGTACACCATCCTGCAAGTATGAAATAATACGGTTGCGCCAGTCCCAAGTTAGATTTATGGTCCTTACCTTGATTTTATCTATCGATGAGTAGAGGAGGGTGACCACGTTGCTTTCTCTGGTTATGCTTTTAGTAGTTACTACTAATTTTGCGAGGCCGCCTGCTTCGATGTTTTGTGCTCGAGGAATCTGGTCGAGCAATCATTCATCGAACTAGGGCAGTAGTTTGCAGATCTCAGCCTGGTATTTTTGTAACATTTGCTCTTTGATCTAGAAAGTCCCTGTGATTTGGTTGATGACGAGTTGAGAATCCCAACATAGCACGATCCGTCTTGCCCTGTATTTGAGTGCTAGCCTTAATCCTGCAATCACGGCCTCATACTCGGCCTCGTTGTTAGTCATGTCCGGGCACCTTATGGACTGGAAAATCACTTCGCTTGTCGGGACTTCGAGTACAAGTCCTAGTCAGGACCCTAATGCATTAGAAGAATTGTCGGTGTACAAAATCCATACATCTTGTGTTTGTGGAGAAGTGTGGGCAACTTTTTTCGACTTCGGGCATTATTTTTGAGCTGAAGTTAGTGATGAAGTCGGCAAGGACTTGTGATTTTATCATCGTTCGTGGTTGATATGTGATATCATACTCGCTTAATACTATGCCCCATTTTACTAACCTGTCTGATAGCTCGGGCTTATGCAAAATACTTCTCAAGGGGAAAGTTGTGTCTACCGAGATGGACTGGCACTGGAAGTAGGGTCTAAGCTTTGGTGAAGCTACGACAAAGGCCAGGGCTAATTTTTCGAGGTGGGGGTACCTCGTCTCGGTGCTGACTAAGGTTTTGCTAATGTAATAGATTGGAGATTGCGTACCTTTATCTTCTCGGACCAGGATCGGACTCACTGCCACTTCATATACGGTGAGGTAGACGAGGAGGTGCTCCTAGGTTCCACTTTGGAAAGCAACGTCGGTGATGACAGGTAAGACTTTAACGCCTTAAAGGCTTGGTCGCACTCGGAGGTCTACTAAAGGTTGTTGTCCTTTTTGAGTATGCCGAAAAACTTGTGGCATATTTCGGATGATCGCAAGATGAATCTTGACAGGGCGGCGATACGGCCGGTCAACCTTTGAACTTTTTTTTGGTGGTTAATTGATCTGGTATTCCTTCTATGTCTTTGATTTGGTAAAGGTTGACCTCGATACCTCGCTATGATACTAGGAAACCCAAGAATTTTCCTGAGGTCACGTCGAATGCACACTTTTCAGGATTTAGTTTCATTCCGTATCGCATGAGTATATCGAAGGCTTCTTTCAAGTGGCCGATGTGATCTTCTTTCCTTTTGGACTTGACCAACATAGACTTCCATTGTCTTTCCGAGTTGATCTTTGAACATTTTGGTTACCAACCTTTGGTATTTCGACCCTGCGTTTTTCAGTCTGAAAGGCATAACTCTGTAGCAGTACGTTCCTTGGAGGGTGATGAAGCAAGTCTTCTCGTGATCCTCCTCTTCCATGAGGATCTGATTGTAGCTTAAGTAGGAATCTAAGAAGCTTAGAAGTTCATGCCCGGGCGTTGCGTCAATAAGCTGGTCGATATGAGGTAACGGGAATGAATCTTTGGGACATGCTTTATTTAAATCTGTAAAGTCTACGCACATTCGCCACTTCCCGATTCTGTTTTTCACCAGACCACATTGGCGACCCATTAGGAGTATTTTGACTCCCTGATGGAGCCATTTTCCAATAATTTTTCGACCTCCTCATGGACTGCGTCGTATATTATGGAATTGAACTTCCGCGTAAGTTGTCTCATCGGGGAGTTGAATAGGTCGACGTTCAACTTGTGTGTATCGATCTTTTTCGGGAAACCTAGCATATCTGCATGGGAAAAAGCAAACAAGTCTGTGTTAGCTGTTAAGAATTGACGGAATTTACATGGTTCTTGAAGCTTGCAGCCTATGTAAGCTTTCTTGATGTGGTCATTATCATCAAGTTGGACGGGGTCGAGATCTTCTATGGTTGATACCGCAGCCTCTACTGTATCAGGATTTTTGATGACGTCCTCTCTTCCGTCATAGCTCGACCTTGACCTTGTTAATTGCTATGCCTTTTTGCCTTGCCCTTCATTTGTTGGGTGGTCGTACAATCCAGGGGCGATGCGGTAGCATTCTCGATATGTGCGTTGTTCTCCTTGTATGCTGAATATTTCCCATGGGGTTTGAAATTTGATAACTTGGTACAAGTTGGAGGGGATATCTCTCATGGCGTGTATCTAGGGCTAGCCTATTATGGCGTTGTACGCCGTGTCCTGGTCCATGATGTGGAATATGGTTTCCAGAGTGACGCCGCCGGCCAATATGGGGAGTGGGATTTCTCCAAACGTTCAATAAACTGCATTGTTAAAACATGTTAGAGTGATGCAGCATGACACTATCTTATCCTCGAGTTTCATTTGTACAAGTACTCGAGGGTGGATAATGCACGCGCCGCCCCCATCGTACACCATAATGTGTCTCACATCTGTACCTAATATTCATAAAGTGATAACAAAGGCATCATAGTGAGGGAAAACCAAACTTTGGGTATCTGACTTATCGAAGATGATACTTTCTTCGAGTTTGTCGTATCGTTCGTGAGTGATCGACTGTTTGAGATTGTGGGTCGTAGTGAACTTTATGCTGTTGATCGAAGTGTCGTCACCACCCCCGATGATCATTTGAATGGTGCGGGTCGGTGATGGTGGTTTCGGCGGTCCCTGGTGCTATTCACGTCCTAGGGCAAAGTTGGTCCTCCCTCGGTTGCTCAGCAATTCTTTGAGGTGTCCTTGGTGAAGCATGCTTACGACCTCCTTAGGGCGATGCAATCCTCAATTTTGTGACCTCGCTCTTAGTGGAACTCGCAGAGGGTGTTTGAGTTTCTTGTTCTTGGGTCTGACCTCATCTTTTGTGGCCACTTTACTTTTGGTCCGAGCTTCTCCAATGCATAGACTATTTCTGAAGGCGACACACAAAAATTGTGAGAGGGTAATAAAGGGGGCTTACCTTTCTCGTTCCAGTGAGTCACTGTCCTTGGTCTAGATGGGACCTCTTCGTGGCGGGAGGGGGGCATGATAGCGCCTCTGATATATGGATGATGCCTTTCTTGGTTGGGTCGTGGAGCTACGGAATCCCTCCTGGCATCATTTCTTCGATCCTTCCTGGATTCGGCCTGTACCGAGGTCAACCAATGAGTTGGCCCATTCAGGTCATCTTCGTCTGCACGGACCTCGGCACAGTAGGCTTCAACTCAAGTGGTTGGAGGATATTTTATGAGCCGACTTAATAATTTTCTGGTCGCCTTTGAGCCATTCCTTTTCATCCCGTTTTGGAAAGCTGCTACAACCATTTCTTCCGATACATTTGGTAAGGTCATCCTTACTCGGTTGAATTAAGCGATGAAGTCCCTCAATCCCTTTTCGGGCGATTTTTTGATGGAAAATATATCGTTCACTCTTGCCTCCACCTTTCTGGCCCCAACATGGGCCGTTACGAACTTGTCATCCATCTCTTCGAATAATTCAATGGAACGCGCGGGCAGTTGTGAATACCAAGTTAATGCTCATTTGGTGAGTCTCTCACCAAACTTCTTCAACAAGATGGAGGATACTTATTCTTTGGCGAGATCATTATCTTTTACAGTAGTGACATAGTAAGTCACATGATCTTCGGGGTCGGTCGTACCATCATATATTTTAAGATAAGGCGGCATCTTGAAGGTCTTGGATATGGCGGCTTCATCACTGTGTGGTTGCTCAACAAATCGACCAGCATCTCTTTTTGGCAAGAGTTTCGGGGAACCCGGTATTTTGTCGACTCTTTCTTGGTTCTCTCTCATTTGGTTCTGAAGCATTTTTTTCACATTTTCCATTTCTTCCATCTCCCTTAAAATGGCTATGAGGGTATCGTCACCTGCATTATTAACATTGTGGGTGATACCTGTTACTGGAGGGAGAGGACCGTGCTGCTCGGTCGTTGTCGGTGTAATGCAAGTCCTTACGTTTTCTCTAGCTATCTCTTGGGCGGGCTTGTCGAGGATGCTGGTTAGCGTATTTGTTAGCCAAGACTCAAGTATTTTTTCACTGTTGGTGGCGCCTCTTTTGTCGTGGACGTGCGCGGGATGTTGTGATACTGTCACGAGGGAGGGGCGACCCATCTCGCCTAGGAGAGGTGTTAGGCGTTTTATCCTCGCCTTCTATTTCAGAAAGCTCATTGATGGTGTTCAAGAGGTTGGTGGTGAGGTCACCCACTGCATTCTTTCTTCTCCATTACCTGCCATGTCAGATCTGTGGGTATAAGGAAAAAGGAGTTTTGCTTCTTTTTTTTTATGTAAACCGTGCTAGTTATAGATCTAGAATTAACTAAAAATTTAACTAGGAAATTCCCACAGATGGCACCAAATTGTTTGACCAAGAAATATAATCTCTAGTTAAACTATAAATTTTTATAATCGAGGGATAAACCTGGTTAAGGATAATTACTCTAGATATTAAGCACAAGAATACACGATGCAAGAGATAGAATTTGCAAATGATTAATGACAATAAATACGAAAGTCCTTCACAACAAGAACATTAAATGAGATATATCAAGCAATAAATGACATTTATGTAAATAAGGAGAATGATTCACCCAATATTGAATGAGGTGCATGATTCTTCTTTCTGACAGCAATGAGTGACAGACAGATCCAAGATTTGTATGAACAACCCTTGGATCTGGTGAAAACATGGGGAATAATATGAACGGGAATTTTTATAAAAAGGTAGCCTTAGTGTTTTTTTAGAGAGAAAGTCTACTTCTCAAAAGTGTTCTTATAAGAGAAAATGTTACATACCCTTATCATTGTCTCTTCTTTCTATATATATGGGCCCTTTTTTATGGAAAATCCTAATAGTCCAAGTACAAAGAATATTCAATGGAACATTCTCTTAAATATCCTATTACAAAAACTAGCCATTAGTACTCTATTCTTGATACTTGACATCGACCGTTATTGACCGCCTGGCCACGAGCCTCATTATTTACCAGTCGGCCTCAGCCACATCACTTTCTGTAACATCACTACTTCATGCTAAATTCCCTTGCGGAAAATTTTGACCTATACAAATCTCATCCTATTAGAACACTATGGTGAACTTTACTGTTTGACCATGTGTTTTAAAAATATGTACAGTCAGACCTTTCTATAACAATATCTCTATATAAAAGTCATTCATTACAAAAGTCAAAGTTTTTCGGAATTGATTTTTATATTATATTATAATATATGTCCGCTATAACAACACTTCAGTATAACAGTAAGAAAATATCAGAACAAATAAGGTTATTATAGAAAGGTTTGATTGTATTATGCCTTTCAAGTGAAAATTTTATATAATCGATTTAGATGTTAGATATTTTAAAGAAGGAATTTAAATGTTTTATAATGACTACGTGAAAAGAGTTTTGCTCTCAATTTATTAAAGAAATCAATTTGATGAAGTGTATTACGCTAAAAAGTCAACTCAATGATGATTAAATAACTTCAGAAAATGTTACTATTATTAGCTTTTATAATAGTATTTATAATTATGTATGATCAGCTAACATTTTCCATTATCGAAAGTTCTTTTACGACAATTTAAGATCTCCCCTTAAAGTTTTGGCATATTTGCATTTTAGGTATGTTTCTACAATATTGTTTCTTTTCAATTCTATTGTATGCACTTCAAAATTTCCTGCTCTTCATGCTTTTGTTTGTTAATTTTCTGCTCTTAGGGTGTGTTTGGTGTAATGAAAAATGTTTTTCAGTGAAAAATATTTTTTTTTTTGAAAAAACAAGTAGTAATCATACTTACTTTTCGGTGTTTGGTACGTAAATTAAGGAAAATAATCTTTCAAAAGCATTCATAAATAATTTAGATACATAAGCATGAACTCAAAAGTATTCAATAATTGATGTACTTTACTATTTTAAAAATACAAACCAATTACATTCAGTTAAAGCAACAAAAAGATTTTCAAATATCATATGATACCAGTATGGTATACAAGTATACCAACAAAGTATATAATTATTTTGCTACATGCCTGCACCTACCTATGACTATACTACTATATGAAATGATAAATTAACATTGTGTGTTGTAACTAATATTTTTTCCTTTGGTTTAACAGGACAAATTCTACCCCTTGCATATGCAATTGTTGATTCGGAAAACGATGTATCGTGGGTGTGGTTCTTCGTGCAGTTCAGAGAAACCTATGGACAAAGAGAGGAAATGTGCATTGTATCAGATAGACATGATGGTATACAGGGAGAAACTTCAATTGTCTATCCAGAAGTTCTTCATTGTGCATGTATGTTCCATCTGTGGAACAACATAAAGACGAACTTCAGGAAGAGCCAAAAAAAATCAAAGAAGTATACTTTGCATTAGAAAGAGCATACACTGTTGAAGAATTCAACAAGCAGACAACAGAGTTAGAAGTTATTGATAGTAGAGTGAAAACATACCTGATGGGTATTGGATATGATAAATAGTCTCGGGCGCATTCCAAGGCAAATAGAACCATGACCATGACATCGGATATTGCAGAATCAGTAAATGCAGCAAACAAGCACGCAAGAGACCTCTCAGTTGTGAATTTTCTTGACTTTATAACAACATTGATTCAGAAATGGAATTACAATTGTAACGACCCGACCGATCGTTTTGAGAACTAGCGCGTTGTTCGGCGATTTGAAGTCATGAGCGGCTCCAGTTTAGGTATTATGACTCGTAGGCATGGTCGGAGTTGAATTTCGGGAAGTTCATAGTCAAATTGGAAAGAAAATTCTCATTTCATAAGCCTTAAGTTGGAAGAATCAACTAAGATTGGAATTCTGAGTGAATGACCTCCGAATCAGGATTTGAATGTCACGACCCAAAATCCTAACTCAAGTCGTGATAGCGCCAGACACCGAGGTCAGGCAAGCAACAATTTATTTACTAGAGAAATTTCCTTATTTGATAAAACATCACAAAACTTACCAAATTTTAAGCTTAACACGTTTAAGTGGAAACACGCAAATTAGCCAACTTAAATAAACGTAGCCACGAGGATCATGAACCAATATATACAGTTCCAAAAATATAAGGTCTACTATGTGTGTGCCAGGAACTAGTGTCACAAGTCTACAGGCGAATTAGTAGAATATACAAAATGATAAAACAAATTGTTCTACTGTCTGAAAGAAGTAAACAGAAATAAACCAAAGGTAACTCCATAGTGCTGCTGAGAATCGCCAATGGAAGAAGCTCACCGTGAAGTCAGGTCCAAAATATACTCTCAGGGTCAAGCTCCGGTCTGGTAACCAGATGCACCAGCCTCAGAACATATACAATTAAGTACAGAAGCGTAGCATGAGTACATAAACAGATATGTACCCAGTGAGTATCCCGCCTAACCTCGAAGAAGTAGTGACGAGAGGTCGACGTGATACTTACTAGGGTCAGTTATGAAATGAATACAGGCTAATTAGTAATAGCAGTAATGAACAGTAATAAGAAAATGAGCATCAGATAAAATTCTCTAGTAACCTCACGCCATCCCTTTCCATGGCATACAAGCTGCTTAACCTTCTTTCTTTCATAAATCAACAATTACAATTATAGGACTTCTCAAAAATTATCAAACATATAATAGACTATGAGCGTACGGCAAATACGACGTGAATAGTAAATGTGCACTGTCGAGGGTCGAACGGCCCGAACCATAGATGCATCTATTTTTCCCGCTCGCGAATCGAACATGTGACACGGTTAATATAATACTAAGACTACCCCGCTCGCGAATCATTCATGCGACTCGGGTTGATCTAATACTGGGACTACCTCGCTTGCGAATAATTCATGCGACTCGGGTTCCCGTATAAATACATGATTAGCAGGAAATTCCATATAATTTAGTAGGGAACATACTAACAGGATGAGAATTTAATACTGTCAACTTCAAAGCATAACTTCTTAGGCCTTCGCATGTGAGATTCGAGGATATTAGATTACTTAAACCATATGCAAGATCACAGATATAACACATAAAGCATGCTTGTGAGTCCTAAACTACCCGACAATGCATAATAGTAGCTACGCACGGGCTCTCGTCACTTCGCGCATGCGTAGCCCCCGCAAATAAGGACAAATAACCATTTATAATTACCTATGGGGACAATTTCCTCTTACAAGGTTAGAAAGGAGACTCACCTCGTGTCGAACCTACTTTCCGGGTCAAGCCCGAAACTCCAAACTCGTCTCCCAAGGACTCGAAACAAATAAATGTTATACAAATATTTCAATTTACACTCAATATGGAATTCTCCTATTTATTTAGTTATTTCACCTTACTTTGAAAATTCATAAAAAATACCCCCGGGCCCACATGCTCGAATTCCGAAAAAAAATTCGCATGAATCAATTACCCATAGCCTAAGGATCATTAATATATCATTTTTGTGTGATTTCATGGCAAATTCCTTGGTAATTCTCCGAATTTTTATAAAACCTAGGTTTTTACTCAAACCCTTGAATTTTCACTAATTAATGAGTTAATCTACCTAAGTATCCAAGTATTAGACTGAGTTTATGGTAGGGATTACTTACCTTACAATGGCTGGGTCGTTTGTCTCTCTTGCATGCTCAAAAATCACCCCAAGGAAGAAGAAGAACACCCAAAAATGGCTTAAGTCCCGTTTTTAAAACACACTACCCAACCGTGGTTTCACACCTGCGACTCAAGGACCGAACCTCCGATCTCGCACCTGTGAGCAATAGCTCGCACCTGCACAAAATGGGACAAGGGCATGGGCTCGCACCTGCGGGCAGGAGTCCGCACCTGCGGGAAAGGGCCCGCACCTGCGAGAACTGGGCAGCCCACCTAGGGGTCGTACCTGTGAGGCTGGGACCGCAGGAGCGGTCCCGCACCTGCGACTGGGCAACCGTACCTGCGATCACACCAGAACAGGTGCACCAGCAGTTGCTTCAGCTGATTTTTGGCCTCGCTTTGTGCCCGAGAGGCACCTGGGCCCACCCGAGCCCCCGTCCAAATATACCAACAAGTCCCAAATCATAATACGGACTCGCTTGAGCCTTCGGAACACCCAAAACAATGCTAAACCTAAAATCACACCTCAAAGCCCCTAGAATCAAACTTAGGAACTTTAAGTTTCTTGATTTCGTTAACAATGCGCCGAACTGACCTATAGTACTCAGAATGACCCTAAATTTTGCAAGCAAGTCATAAATGACATAACGGATCTATTCCCGGTCTCGGAATTCCGTTTGGACCTCGATAACACAAAAACACGTCCCAAACCACAATATGAACTATAGAAACTCTTATTTCGATATTGGACGGCGAAACGCTCTCGGGTCATCCAAATCCCATTCTGAACATACGCCCAAGTTCGAAATCATCATAAGAAGCTACCGGAACTGTCGAAACTCGATTCCAAGGTCATTTACTCAAAATGTTGGCCGAAGTAAAACTTGGCCTTAAAGGCCAACCTTAAGGAACCAAGTTTTCCTATATCACTCTAAACACTTCCGAATCCCAAACCACCCGTCCCCGCAAGTCATAAATCACAATAAGCCGCTATGGGAAGTTTCATCTTGGGGAACGGGGTCCAATAACGTGAATGACCGGTCGGGTCGTTACATTCTCCTTCTCTTAAACAAATGTTCGTCCTCGAACGAGTCTAGAATCATACCCGAAGTGCTGAATAGATGTGGGTATCTTCTCCACATGTCCTCCTCAGTCTCCCAAGTCGGCTCCTCGGCTGGTTGGCCCATCCACTAGAATTTCACGGTAGAAACTCTCTCGGATCTTAACTGGCGATCCTGTCTATCAATAATAGCAACCGACTCCTCTTCGTAGCCCAACCTCTCATCTAACTGAATAGTGCTGAAATCAACCACGTGAGAGAAGTCGGCGTGGTACCTCCGGAGCATGGATACATGAAAGACCGGATGAACTCCTGACAGACTGGGAGGTAGAGCTAGCTCATAAGCACCCTCCCTAACTCGCCTCAACAACTCGAAGGGGCCTATAAACCTCTGGCTCAGCTTGCCCTTCTTTCCGAACCTCATAATACCCTTTATCGGAGAGACCTTCAACAGAGCCTTATCTCCCTCCATAAATGATACATCACGCGCCTTCTGATCCGCGTAACTCTTCAGTCCGGACTGTACCGTGCGGAGCCTCTCTTGAATCAACTTCACTTTTTCCAAAGCATCTCTCACCAGGTCGGTGCCATATAACTTAGCCTCGCCAGGCTCAAACCACCCGATAGGAGAACGACATCGCCAACCATACAAAGCCTCTAATGGAGCCATCTCGATGCTGGACTGATAACTGTTATTATAAGCAAACTCGGCCAAAGGCAAGAACTGGTCCCACTGACCTCCAAAGCCAATCACACATGCCCTGAGCATCTCTTCCAATATCTGAATTGTCTGCTCCGACTGACCATCAGTCTGAGGGTGAAATGCTGTGCTGAGATCTATCTGGATGCCCATCTCACTATGCAATGCTCTCCAAAAATGCGAGGTGAACTGAGGACCTCGATCTGATATAATGGACACCGGCACACCGTGCAACTGGACTATCTGCCGAATGTAGATCTGGGCCAACCTCTCAGAAGTATAAGTAGTATCCACTAGAATAAAATGCGCCGATTTGGTCAATCTATCCACAATGACCCAAACCGTGTCAATCTTCCGCAAAGTCCGAGGCAACCCAACCACGAAGTCCATAGTGATGCGCTCCCACTTCCACTCAGGAATGGGCATCTGCTGAAGTAGGCCTCCTGGCCGCTAGTACTCACACTTAACCTGCTGGAAATTAAGACACCTAGCCACATACTCCACAATGTCCTTCTTCATCCGCCTCCACCACTAATGCTGCTTCAAATCACGATACATCTTTATAGCACCAGGATGAACAGAATACCGAGAACTATGTGCCTCCTTTAGAATCCTCTCCCTCAGGCCATCAACATTAGGAACACATAAATGGCCCTAAAGTCTCAGAACACCATCCTCGCCGATAATAACCTCCTTGGCACCACCCTGAACCACTGTCTCCCAAAGCTTTGCCAAGAACGGATCATCAAACTACTGAGCCTTAATTTCACTCAATAACGAAGACTGAGCAACCATATGTGCTAGAACTTGACGAGGCTCCGAAAGGTCTAATCTCACCAGACGATTATCCAAGGACTGAATGTCCAAGGCTAGAGGTCTCTCCTCTGCTACAATATAAGCCAAGCTACCCATATCTCTGCCTTCCTTCCCAAGGCATTTGCTACCATATTTGCCTTGCCCGGATGATAAATAATGGTGATATCATAATCCTTCAACAACTCAAGACTTCTGCGCTGCCTCAAATTAAGATCCCTCTGTTTAAAAAAGTGATGTAAGCTGCGGTGATCCGTATAAACTTCACAGGACACCCCATACAAATAGTGCCTCTAAATCTTAAGAGCATGAACAATCGCCGCCAAATCCAAATCATGCACATGATAATTCTTCTCATGAACCTTCAGCTGGCGTGAAGAAAAAGCAATAACTCTCCTTTCCTGCATAAACACACACCCCAAGCCAACTCGTGAAGCGTCGCAATATATTGTAGACATCCCAGAACTGGAAGGCAATACTAGAACTGGTGCTGAGGTCAATGTTGTCTTGAACTTCTGAAAGCTCACCTCACACTTGTCGGACCATCGGAACGGGGCATTATTCTGAGTCAATCTAGTCAATGAGGATGCAATGGAAGAGAAGACCTTCACAAATCGTCGGTAGTAGCCTGCTAGGCCTAAGAAACTTCTGATCTCTATAGCTGAAGTAGGATGTGGCCAACTCTGAACTGCCTCAATGTTCTTAGGATAAACCTTGATACCCTCTCCGGATACCACATGTCCCAAGAATGCCACGGAATCCAACCAAAACTCACACTTGGAGAACTTAGCATATAGGTTCTGTTCTCACAAAGTCTGGAGCACCACTCTCAAATGTTGCTCGTGCTCCTCCAGGCTACGTGATAAATCAAAATGTCATCAATGAAGACAATGAAAAACGAATCAATGTACGGCCTGAAGAACCTGTTCATCAAGTTTATAAATGTTGTTGGGGCGTTAGTCAAGCAAAAGGACATCACCAGGAACTCACAATGACCATATCTCGTACGAAAAGCAGTCTTCAGAACATCTGAGGCCCGAATCCTCAACTAATGATATCCTGATCTCAAATCAATCTTAGAAAACACCTAATCACCTTACAACTGGTCAAATAAATCATCGATGCGCGGCAAATGATACTTGTTCTTAATGGTGACCTTGTTCAACTGGCGGTAATCAATACACACCTGCATAGTCCCATCCTTCTTCTTCACACATAAAATTGGGGTACCCCACATCGATACACTCGGTCTGATAAACCCCTTAGCTAACAAATCCTCAAGCTGCTCCTTCAACTCCTTTGGAGCCATACGGTACAGAGGAATAGATATAGGCTGGGTGCCTGGAGCTAAATCAATGCAAAAATCATTATCACGATCCGGAGGCATGCCTGGAAGGTCTGAAGGAAATACCTCAGCAAACTCTCGAACCACTGGCACTGAATTAATCGTCGGAGACTCGGCGGTGGTGTCCCGCACATAAGCAAGATAGGATAGACAACCCTTCTCGACCATGTGTCGAGCCTTCAGGAATGAAATAACCCGGATGGCTGCACTAATTGAGGAGCCTCTCCACTCCAGCCTACGCGACTCGGGCATGGCTAAAGTAAATATCTTGCCATGGAAATCTAGCACGGCATGATAAGGAGATAGCCAATACATGCCTAGAATAACCTCAAAATCAACCATGTCGAGCAATAGAAGGTCTGCTCGGGTCTCGAACCCGCAGAATGTAACCCTACAGGACCGGTAAACCCGGTCTACCACCACTGAATCGCCCACGGGAGTGGACACATAAATAGGAGTACCCAAGGACTCACGAGAAACATCTAGAAAATGAGAAAATAAGGATGAAACATAGGAATAGGTGGATCCAGGATCAAATAACACTTATGCCTCTCTGCCATATACTGAAATAATACATGTGATCATAGTGTCTGAGGCCACTGCATCTGATCTGGACGGAATATCATAGAATCTAGTTGGAGCACCAGAAGATTGAGCTCCGCCAGAGTGAACAGAAGTTGACTGACCTCTCTTTAATTGGCCTTCACCTCTAGGACGACCCCTGCCGACCTGTCCTCTACCTCTAGGTGGCCTGGTTGCTGGTGCTGGACTCATAGGTTGATAACCCTGCTGCACTGCCTTGCCCCAAAACCTAGGACAAGTCCTCATGAAATGGCTGGAATCCACGCACTCATAATATCTCCCCGGAGGCATGGCCTGTTGCCCTGAAGAAGAACCCTGGATAACTGGGGGACGGTGATAACCCTCTGGCATAGCACTAAAGTAAGGTCTCACTGGAGCACCACGAGGAGGTGGTGGTGGGGGTGCTGAATGTGGGGTCCTGTTGGGCTGACCCCTACTAAATTGACATCTGCCCCTAGCTGGGGCACCTCTAAAATCCCCATAATATCTGGCTCTCTTATCCTGCTGTGCCTGCTCCCTGATCCTTGACCGATAACCCTCGATCGTACGAGCAATCTCCACTACTAGCTGATAAGGTGTCCTCATCTCCACCTATCGGGCCATGTTGTCCCTAATGCCTGGATGCAACCCAGCTACAAATCTCTGCACACTCTCAACATCGGTAGGTAGTATCATGAGTGCATGGCGAGACAACTCTGAAAATCTAGCCTCATAATCTGTCACTAACATATGTCCCTGCTCCAGTTGCTCAAACTGATACCGCAGCTCTTCCCTCTTAGAGGGTGGGATATATCTGTCTAGAAACATCTGAGTGAACATCTCCCAAGTGATAGGAGGAGAATCTGCTGGCCTGTTGAGAATATAGGACTGCCACCATCTGCGAGCTCTGCCCTCTAACTGGAAGGTAGTGAAGTCCACTCCATGGGACTCTAATATCCTCATATTGTGCATCCTGTCCCTGCACCTGTCAACAAAATACTAGGAATACTCGCCTTGCTCACCCCGAAGGCTGGAGGGTGCAATCGAGTCCATCTATCCAATAACTTCTGTGGATCGCCGTCCACAGCTGGTCTGGGCTCAGGTGCTACTGCTAAAGGCTGAACTCCACCCTCGGGCAGTGTACCCGGTATGATGTAATGCTGCTGCCTGACCTACAACCTGGGCGGTAGGGGTCTGGGCTCCCCCTCCCACCTGAGATGTGGCAGGATCTGCTGGAAATAAACTAGCCTGGGACATAGTGTCCATAAACCGCATCATACGGCCCATGATATCCTGGAAACCTTGCGCCGTCATAAAGTCCACTGGAGCAGGATCTGCTGGGGGCACCTCACCCTGCTCCTCTATAGTAGGATCCTCTGGGTGTGGTGCAACTATAATAGCTCTGGGACGCCCTCGTCCCCTACCTCGGGTCGGTGCCCTCCCCTGGGCTCTACCACGGCCTCGGACAATGGGGGTACCGGCCCTTCCGGGTCTGGAACATCGGATGTATGTATCCTCACCATCTGTGAGAGAATAGAAGAATGAGATTCAGTAAACCATCAACTGCACGATAGATTAAAAATAAAGAGAGGTTTCCTAACACCCTATTGCCTCCCAAAGATAAACACGGACGTCTCCGTATCGATCCGCAAGACTCTATAAGGTTTGCCCGTGACTTGTGAGACCTACATGAACCTAGAGCTCTGATAACATGTTGTCACGACCCAAAATCCTAACTCAGGTCATGATGGCACCCGACACCAGGGTCAGGCAAGCCAACAATCACTTTACTAGTGAAATTTGTTTATTTGATAAAACATCCCAACACTTACCAAATAAAGCTTAACACGTTTAAGTGGAAACGGGAAAATTAGCCAACTTAAATAAATGTAGCCATGAGGATCATGAACCAATATATACAGCTCCAAAAATATAAGGTCTACTATGTGTGTTCTAGGAACTAGTGTCACAAGTCTACAGGCGAACTAGTAGAATATACAAAATGATGAAATAAACTGTTCTACTGTCTGAAAGAAGTGGACAGAAATAAATAAAATATAAATCCATAGTGTTGCTGAGAATCACCAAGGGAAGCATCTCACCGTGAAGTCTAGTCCAGAATATACTCTCAGGGTCAAGCTTCGGTCTGGTAACAGATGCACCAGCCTCAGAACCTGTACAATTAAGTACAGAAGCGTAGCATGAGTACATAAACAGATATGTACCCAGTGAGTATCCCTCCTAACCTCGAAGAAGTAGTGACGAGAGGTCGACGTGATACTTACTAGGGTCAGACAATATGAAATGAATACATGCTAATCAGTAATAGCAGTAATGAACAGTAATAAGAAAATGAGTATCAGATAACATTCTCTAGTACCCTCACGCCATCCCTTTCCATGGCATACAAGCTGCTTAATCTTCTTTATTTCATAAATCAACAATTACAATTACAAGGCTTCTCATAAATTACCAAAATATAACAGACTATGAGCGTACGACTGATACAAAGTGAAAAGTAAATGTGGACCGTCGAGGTCGAACAACCCAAATCATAGATTCATCTATATGCCCCGCTCGCGAATCGAACATGTGACACAGTTTATATAATACTAAGACTACCCCACTCGCGAATCATTCATGCGACTCGAGCTGATCTAATATTGGGACTACCCCACTCTCGAATCATTCGTGCGACTCGGGTTCCGTATAAATACATGATTAGCAGGAAATTCCAGATAATTTAGCAGGGAACATACTAACAAGATGAGAATTTAATACTGTCAACTTCAAAGCATAACTTCTTAGGCCTTTGCATGTGAGATTCGAGGATATTAGACTACTTAAACCATATGCAAGATCACATATATAACATATAAAGAATGCTTGTGAGTCCTAAACTACCCGACAAGGCATAATAGTAGCTACACACGGGCTCTCGTCAC
>ML423611.1:0-19002 GCA_005239525.1 Nicotiana knightiana
TTAAATATTTAAATGTTATACTGTGTAAAATCACGGGGAGGGTCAAAAATTACATGTTTACACATACCTGACGAGATTGTCAAAGAAGTTGAGAATTTTGAGAGCAGACCTAAGTCCAACCTGGATGAGACTGAAATCATCAACTTGGGAGATTCAGAAAACATCAACGAAACACGAATCAACATTCATTTGTCGCCGTCAGAAAAGAAAGAATACGCAGAATTTCTAAAGGAATATGAGGACATATTCGCCTGGTCGTATGATGACATGACTGGTCTAAGTACGTCTATTGTGGATCACAAATTGCCAACCAATCCAATGTGTCCACTGGTAAAACAAAAGCTCAAGAAGTTCAAACCCGACATGAGTTTGANTATTACGCCATGGGGAGTGTACTATTACAAGATGATTCCATTCGGCCTGAAGAATGCAGGGGCCACCTACATGAGGGCTATGACCACCATCTTCCACGACATGATTCACAAGGAGATCGAGGTATACGTGGATGATGTTATTATCAAGTCTAGGAAATCCACTGACCACATGGAAGATTTGAGGAAGTTCTTCAAAAGGTTGCGGAGATACAATCTGGGTTCCGCAAAGTGTGCATTCGGGGTTCCTACTGGAAAGTTGCTTGGGTTCATTGTTAGCCACCGAGGGATAGAATTGGATCTGTCAAAGGTCAAATCCATTCAAGAACTACCACCGCCAAGGAACAAGAAAGATGTGATGAGTTTCTTGGGGAGACTTAATTACATCAGCTGATTCATAGCACAATCTACAGTTATTTGTGAGCCGATCTTCAAGATGCTGAAGAAGGACGCCGCAACAAAGTAGACCGATGATTGTCAAAAGGCTTTCGACAAAATCAAGGCATACCTATCAACACCACCAGTCTTGGTACCGCCTGAGCCAGGTAGACCTCTGTTACTCTACCTTGCAGTGTTAGATGGAGCTTTCGGCTGCGTCTTGGGGCAACACGATGAAACAGGAAGAAAGGAGCAAGCCATTTATTATCTCAGCAAGAAGTTTACTCCGTACGAGGCCAGATATTCTCTATTGGAACACACTTGTTATGCTTTAACTTGGGTAGCCCAAAAGCTGAGGCATTACTTCTGTGCCTACACAACGTATCTCATATCAAGGATAGATCCATTAAAGTACATCTTTCAGAAGCCCATGCCCACTGGCAAGCTGGCCAAGTGGCATACCCTATTGAGTGAGTTCAATATTATCTATGTGACTTAGAAAGCGGTCAAGGGACAAGCATTGGCAGACCATCTTGCTAAGAACCCTGTAGACGGGGATACGAACCTCTGAAAAAGTATTTTCCCGATGAAGAGGTATCATTCATAGGAGAAGACATTGCAGAATCATATGACAGTTGGAGAATGTTCTTCAATGGAGCAGCGAACTTCAAGGGAATTGGCATTGGAGCAGTCCTAATATCAGAAACCGGTCAGCATTATCCGATATCTACCAAACTTAGATTCCCCTGTACCAAAAATATGGCAGAGTATGAAGCCTGTATCTTAGGGCTCAACATGGCCATTGACATGAACGTCCAGGAGCTGTTAGTGATTGGCGACTCAGATTTGCTGGTACATCAGGTGCAAGGAGAGTGCCAAGAATTCCAAGATACTGTCGTATCTACACCACGTACAGGAATTAAGAAAGAGATTCACGAAGATAGAAACTCAGCATGTCCCCAGAATCCAGAATGAGTTCGCCGATGCATTGGATACTTTGTCCTCAATGATCCAACACCCGGACAAGAATTTCATTGATCCTATTCCCATAAAGATCCATAATTAGCCATCTTATTGTGCCCATGTCGAAGAGGAAGCAGACGGAAATCCTTGGTTTCCTGACATCAAAGAGTATTTGGCGAAAGGAGATTACCCGGAGCTTGCGAATCCCACTCAGAAACGCACACTTTGAAGTCTATCCAACAATTTCTTTCACAACGGAGGAATCCTATATAGGAGGACTCCCGATTTGTGATTATTACGTTGTGTCAATGCAAAGGAAGCATCCAAGCTGCTAAAGGAGATTCATGCTGGGACCTGTGGCCCGCATATGAACAGTTTTGTTCTGGCAAAGAAGATACTCCGAACTGGTTACTTTTGGATGACTATGGAAACGGACTGCATCCAGTATGTTCGGAAATTCCATCGTTGTTAGATACACGCATATATGATAAAGATACCTCCAAACAAGCTCAACGCAACAAGCTCACCATGGCCGTTCGCCGCCTGGGGCATGGACGTTATTGGACCAATCAAGCTTGCCGCCTCCAACGGACACATGTTCATTTTGGTAGCCATCGATTATTTCACCAAATGGGTCGAAACAGCATCCTACAAAGCAGTGAGTAAGAAAGTCGTGGCAGACTTTGTCCGCAACTATATTGTTTGTCGATTCGGGATTCTTGAGTCAATCATCATCGACAATGGTTCCAATATCAACAGTGACCTGATGAAAGCTATGTGCGAGGATTTCAAGATCAAACACAATAATTCCACAGCTTACAGACCTCAGATGAATGGAGCTGTAGAAGCCGCCAACAAAAACATCAAGAAGATACTAAGAAAGATGATAGAAGGGCACAAGCAGTGGCACGAGAAGTTATCATTTGCCTTATTGGGATATCGCACCACAGTTCGCACCTCAACAGGGGCAACTCCCTATATGCTAGTTTATGGTACTGAGGTTGTTATTCCTGCCGAAGTTGAGATTCCATCTCTAAGAATTATACAAGAAGCTGAGCTTAGCGAAGCAGAATGGGTAAAGAGCCGTTATGGGCAACTAGCCCTCATAGACGGAAAGAGAATGAATGCAGTCTGTCATGGTCAACTCTATCAGAACAAAATGTCCAGAGCCTTCAACAAGAAAGTCAAGCCGAGACAGTTCACACCAGGGCAGCTACTGCTGAAGAAGATCTTTCCACATCAAGACGAAGCCAAAGGGAAGTTCTCTCCCAACTGGCAGGGTCTGTATATGGTTCACCGGGTACTGACAGGAGGAGCACTTATACTTGCAGAAATGGACGGAGAAGTCTGGACAAAGCCAATCAATTTAGATGCAGTCAAACGCTACTATGTGTAATCTTATGCTTTCTGAATGATGATGTAAATTGAACTACGCCTGACCTGATTCCCGTTTAAGAGGGGATACGTAGGCAACCCTATGGGTTCGGTCACAATTCAATAAAAATCTCATTTTTTCCCGCAATTGGAAACTGGGGTAGAATTTTGAGGAGGACCCTCAAAATTTCGAAGCAAGTTCAGCCGATCGCCGCATGAGCAGCAGTTAGAAATGTCAACCTATCAAACTGGGGCAGAATTTTAAGGAGGACCCTCAAAATTCCGTAGCAGGAGAGGTTGCAATGTCCCGAGCTGTGTCACGGTCGTCGGTTAATCCCAAAATTACTTTTTATACATTATGCTTTTACAAAATCATGCATGTTTGTTTTGAAACAACTTTGTTTAGCAACGCTACCCCAATAATACAGACAATATCATCAGATCAAGCCGAACAAGTCAAGCAAAGTCAGCGGGGATACGAGCTAACCTTACCCTTACAAAACTCACAATTGTTCTTTGGATGCAGGCACTAAGGTTGCAAAATCTCTAAACAAACTGTTCACCCAGGGGACAAACATTTGTTCAAAATACTACGCTCAAAACCGTTGCACTTGCTGACATTCGGACATGCCTTAATGCTCCGTGGTTACAATGCCCTCAATAATCACAGTACCGCAATCTATTACCATCTAAGAATTCCTACTGTCATTTTATTTCCTGCATAAGGCTACCATTCTGCCTTCCGAGACTAAACGCTGTCTCCATCTGCATTGCATCTTTGCATAAGGCTACCATTTTGCCTTCCGAGACTAAACGCTGTCTCCATCTTCATTTCATCTTGGCATAAGGCTACCATTCTGCCTTCCGAGGTTAAGCTCTACCTCCATCTGCATTGCATCTTTGCATAAGTCTACCATTTTGCCTTCCGAGACTAAACGCTGTCTCCATCTGCATTGCATCTTTGTATAAGGCTACCATTCTACCTTCCGAGGTTAAGCTCTACATCCATCTGTATTTTTACATAAGGCTACCATTCTGCCTTCCACTTGCATAAGGCTACTTTTCTGCCTTTCGAGGCTAAGCCCTGCCTCCAATTTACTTTTTCTAAGAATGCTATCTCAAGCACTATTTATTTTGATTTTTCTACGGGCTAAGCTCTGCCCTTCAATTCACAAGACTAAGCTCTATCTTATCAGCATCATACTATTGCATCTTCATGGGCTGAAATATCGCCAACTCATCCAAAGGCGTCATCGTTCGAAGGCACCATTTTCATGGCCCGAGAACACCATGCCATGGCCTAAGGATATCTTTCAACCTCTGCATATCATTACTCAAAGGCATCATAGTTTGGAGGCACCATCCTCATGGCCCGAGAACATCATTTTCACGGCCTGCGAATCCAGCATCAAGCAATTCATAGCCCAAGACATCATGGTCTGAGGACGTCATCCTTAACCATTCGAAGACATCGTTCATGGTCCAACGGGGATTTGCATCATGTTTAAATTACGCATTATATATGCTTGTATTATTTATTTGCAGGTAATCCGGCGAGAAAATGGCCATCCCGGCAGGAGCGATCCCGCTCCAGTTCTCCTAACAACCCCGTAAGCAGTTTGTGCACCTAACCCTATACTTTGCGTCCGTTCTTGTAAAACTTCATCGATATACTTCGTCGATGACTCCTGAATTACATACGGCCGGATTCCTGTAAAAATGAGGATATGTAGGCAACTCAGAAGCCAATGTGCGGCCTAAATATCTCCAAATCGTTTTGCTCGGTCAAAATTGGCCATCATATCTTTACCCGACAACTCTTTCATCCTTCCCGGGTAAAGAGGGGCAGCTGTTGATACCCAATTTTTCCTCAAACTATTTTAAAATTTGTATATTTTCCTTCAAAATAACTTTTTATAATAACTAGTATTTTTCCATAATTTTCCATATTTTATCTAATTTCTTTTCCAATTTATTCAGTATTTTAAATTCAATAATTATTCATAAATTATATTATAAATAATTTAAAAATATTTTCTAGCTCAATATATCATTTTAATCCTATTAGGATTTAATTATTTCACAAATTAGCCAATTCGACATTATTTAGCTATAATTACAACAATTTTTGCAGTTATAGCCTAAATGTACATTTTATACCATTTTAATTCAGTAATTAGTCATTTTATATTTTAATATTAGTTAATTACTTTAATTTCACTTATTTAGCATTAATCTCATTTTTATATAATTATTAGCTATTTTTTATTAATTATTGATCTATTTTAGTGGGTATTTAACTAATGGCCACCTTTAATCCCAATTCTAGCCTAATTAATCCGGACCCCTAACCCATTTAACTAGCCCAACTACCCAGCCCAATCCTCACAAAATACCCGGCTCAATCCCTTATTCGATCTGAGCCGTTGATTAATTCAAATCAACGGCCCAAATTAATCCTTTCCATATTAATTCCTAAAGACTACCCCCCTCCCCCCCGTTTCATTTTCCGTCTCACTTCTCACCTACCTCTCTGAATGCTCTCACCTCTCTCCAGAACCTTCATCCCTGAGCTCTGTCTCTCCCCTTCTCCGGCCACCTCCTCGGTGGAAACCATGAAGGCTTCACCTCTCACCAGCCTTATGGCTCCGTCCTTCTCCTTGTGTCACCGTTTTGGGGGTTCTCAAGTGAACCAGAGGCAGTTCGACTCCCATCTCCAGTCTCATGCCATGTTTCCAGCCATCTATGTTCGTTCGAGTAAGATCTATCACCCTCCGGTTAAAAGCCGGTAAGATTTTGGGTTTTCTTCTTCTTCTCTGGGTTTTATCTGGAAACCCTAACCTTAGACCCTCCTATTTCTTTAGATCTGTAACAGATCTATGTATATTATGAGGTTTTTACATGTTTTCTTCGAAGATCTTCTCGTTTCCTAAAACGATTCTTCACTTTTTAAAACTAGGGTTTCGAGATCCTTTTTAATAACAGTTCTTTTCCTAATTTTCTAGCATTATCTTGTGATTTTTACCATGTTTAAACATCATCTGAGCTTTTTCCTTTGTTCGATTCCTCTGTTGTTAAAAGCCCCAAATTTCTGGGTTCAATCTGTGAGTCCGAGTTTATTTTGCAGTATTGTTTACCTGTTCTAGCATGCTATTGTACTTTCGTGTATATTCTATGTGTTCTTGTGATTTAGGGTTTCTGATTCTTTGTCGCTTATGCCTAAACCATGCTTGTCTTACTGGTTCCTTTAATTACTTGCTTTTTTCCGGGATGAATCCTTAATTTCATGATTAGGGTTTTGATTTTTGCTTAGTATATGATATTCCATTCAAATCCATACTGTTTTAGCATTTTGAATCTCTGAATAAGTATGTTTAGTGCTTTATTGATTTTTCACATCATACTCTCTACTGATTTTTGAGTATTTCCCTAAAATTATGATATTTTACATTGAGTAATACTGATTTCCTGACTTTGAGTATTTCCTTATTTGTGTGTTATTTCTTGGATTGATACTGATTCCCTGGATTTTCTTGTTGATTTTCAGAACTATCTCTTGCCTTATTTCTATGAATAAACCTGTTGTCAATTAGTTCTTATACACTTACCTTAATTAGGATATTCTGCATTTAGTCTTAATCACATGCTCTATACTTTTACTACTACTTATATGTTAAAATCAACTTCTAAATTGATTTCTTTCCTTGTTTATCACTGTTTGTTACCGTTGAACATTGACTCCTTAATTAAAGGGAGTACTTATAGTAATTGGATTCTAATTAGAGTTTATTTCTATAATTATGATGAATACTACTGGTTACCTTATTTTCTACCTGGTTTCAAACTATATATACTCTCTGCTCTTCATTAACAAAGACACGAACAATACACTGCTCTAAACTCTCTTACACACACACTACTGCTCTATTGTTCTATTGCTCTACTGCTACTGCTCTATTGTTCTATTGCTCTACACACTACTAATCTACTGTTCTATTGCTCTACTTTTCTTCACTTTATTTCTCTCCACTTTGCTCTCATTCTTTCATTCAACTGGTATGTTTTCAGTTTAAGTTTACAACATAAAAAACAACATGCCTATTTTAATATTGCAATTCCTTTTGTTTCTATTATGCTTCCACTTGTGGTTCTGCTGTCTACCTTGCAATTAGCATGACAATTTGTTATTTTACCAATGTGATTATATTTTTCCTTTTAGTTTCAGCATGTTTTACTGCCTTCTTATATGTTTCACTAGGACCCTACCTTACCCCTGATCCCCAGCACACTATAAACATGTATTTGTGTCACTTAATTACATGTAATTCTGAACATATGCTGTAACCCTTTCCCTGGACCTGTGTGTAACTCTGTTTGTTATGTACTTCCTCTTTGGCATCTCTCAATTTGATTCCGTTAAGTTTCTGGCCTGAACATCTTTATGAAAACTGTTCTGTGGTTGTTAAAGTTCTGTGATACCTTAGTATTAACTTGTTGCAAATCTGCTTCATGAGCAGCCTACTTGTCCCCAATCCCTTATTCCCTGTTTGTGACTGCTCCCCTGTACTATGCATGCTGATGTGGTTCTGAGTTGTTGATTGTCCTAATCCCTTTCTTTCAAACTGTTTTCACTAAAAAGCAAAGTCTTCTGTTCTCCAAAACTTATTTTAAACTACTCATTTTCAAACTATTTACCAACTCAACTCTTTCAAAACTATGTCAAGCACTCTCACTATACTCCTAGACCTTTAAGTTCTTCCCCTTTAGTGTGAGCATTGCTTTGGGACCCTTGATCTCCCTCTGAAATTTGACACACAAAGGCTGGCCATTCCACACTGCACTTACTCAATTTGGTTATGAAAATCTGGGTGTGAGCACTACCCGAGATCCCTTGAGATCCTTTGGGAACTCTGACACACCTGGATTTGTATGAAAGGCTGTGAACTAATGGCAATGAGGATTCTAGAGATTCTGGGCCTATGAGTAGGCTGCCTATAGTATAACTTCTTCTTTTCATTATTCAGTTATGTAATTCATGCAAACGACCTATAATAATTGTTGTAAGCAACTCTTTAGGGATGGATAGTGGAAAGGGAGGGGGTGACTATGCATGCTTTAGATATTAAAAGGGGTAGAAAGCATGTTATTAGGTTTATATTCCTACTTGCGCAATAGAAACTATGCTTAGGACTCATTTCATGCATTAGAGATCATGTTCCCTAGGACTTACGCTCACCGTTTTAGCATGTCTATCTCACTATCATATCACTTAAAAAATCTTGCGTTAAAAATGTGTTAATAACCAGTACTTTACAATCATGCTCTACGCTTCCATGTATACTTAGGAATCCTGTCCCTAGGATAACACTAACAAACTGTACTCTTGCATATTCTTAAATCGCGCATAATGCTATGAGTATTTAGAACTACTGCTTAGAACTCTGCATATGCATCATTATGCATCCTTACCTGTGCATTAGATACCATGTTTTAGGATTTCATTCATACTCGCTTAACAACACCTAGTCTAACTACTACTGCATGTTATTTTACACCTAGGAAAGCCTTAGGAAATCATTTAAAGAAATAAAACCAGAACTGTCCTTTGTGATTAGTGTTCAACACTCAACATGTTTAAAACCAATAGGCAAGCCTGATTAAGACTTCCTCTCTGAGTTATGCGATAAATCTGTCTTTGTGTTATCTCTTAGATACCATGCTTAGGACCTGAATCTGAATCTGGACCTTAACTGTGTATGAGTCATGCTGTTTATGTGTACTATGTGTGGAGGTACTTGAGCCTTCTCCTGTTTGTATGTTTATCCCCTTAATTGCAGTCCTATATATTTCTTGTTTTTCGCTTAGTGTTTTTCCTTTAAACCCGAGGGTCTGCCTAGCACCTCCCTTATTGGAATAGAAGTCCTAAATTCCTCCGGGACTGAGAGGAAGGGGCGGGTAATAGTATGAAATAGAGGTCGATACCAACACTCGATCTAATCACCTTTACGGGGTGGGAAAGGGTAGATATGGATATGATGACCGGTGCGCTAATACCACATGTAGCCCCTCTTTGAGGAGTGATTTGTACTGATGTGATCCATATTGTTATGAACCTAGGATATCCTTTATATGCTTGGATTGTAATCCTTTCAAAATCTAACCTTCTTTACTATTTATTTCAAACATATGCATGCTTAAGACTTAAATCCCCTCTTATTTGAGCCTTTATTTGTTTGTTTGCTAAGTCGTACAAATTCACAAAAGCTGTTTGGCCGGGAACCACACTTGTGGATCCTGAGGGGTGCCTAACACCTTACCCTTAGGATAATTTCAAGCCCTTACCCTATCTTTGGTTAACAATGTAGTTGTAAATGAACTCCTTTTGTGTCCTAACGCACCTTTAAAAAACCGTTAGGTGGCGACTCTCAAAAACACAAACCCCTTTCCCAAAAGGAAAGAGTTGTCCCAACCGAATGTCATAAACCCGATCTCTGCGAGGAAAGAGGGGGCGCGACAGTGATAAGTTTAAATCAGGACAAACTCTTTCAGCCAGAACCTGTCCGGCAAAAACTGCTCCAGAATAACCACCCAATGACTAAGGGTTATCCCTACTATGCGCAACATCATTATTGCGAACGTCTTCAACCTTGAAGTACATTTCCAACATTTTTATCACAAGAAATTCCCGGTATTCATCCGGAGTCCTAAAGAAATACTCAAAGTTTCATCATCCTCAATCTTAAACTCAGCGTAACAAGCAACCCCTTGTGGAATGACGGAATACAGATATCTTCCAATTACTTTAAGGTTCACGGAATGTTTCCTCACACTCATTTTTTACATAACAACGATACCAATGTATCCTACTCCATTATAAGTGGAAAATTAACATGACACTGTGGAAATAAGCTATAGCTCGCAGAGTTATTTTCCACCACAACCTCATCCCCCCAATATAATGAAACCCTTACTTTTCGCTCTTCAGACATTATGAAAATTTAAATTGTTGAGAATTTAAAAAGAAGAAAATTTTTAAGAGGAGTTGGGGATATTTTTGAATGGATTTTTGTAAAATCCTAACGCCTTTAAATAAGGCAATGCCTAGCTCGAGAGGTTGAATTTTTTGAGGTATAGCGCTCTTTTAAAGGGCGCTATACCCATTTGAATTATTGTTATGTCAGTTAAACGCAGGAGACTTATTGGTGTGCCCACAAAATATGTATATCGCTTTTATAAACCGCACTATATGTGTATATCGCATTTTACAAAGGCGGTTTATATATAACGCTGTTATACCTTAACGTCCAAAATGGATGTTAAAGTATAGCGCACTTTAAAAGGGAGTTATATATAGATATATCACTTTTTTTTACACTTATTTCGGTCCTACATGTCCAAAAGAACCACATTTTGGTTCTGGAATCTGCTTCAATTTCAGGTTATATCTCTTCTGCCTTTCTTTTTTTTTTTGGGGCTCAATTTGTGAACTGAATTTTATTGTTTGAGTTTTTAGAGATTGAAAATTTGATAAATATTTCTAAATCTCTGAAATGATTTATAACTAAAATAAAAATAATTGATACTTAGATACCTGATTTATAATTCCTAAACATATATTTATTGTTTAAATAAGAAAATAGGGACAAATAAATAGGTGGATGTGTATACGAATTGGGGACATAGTTTGAATTTTTAGATTTTGATTTTCTAAGTTTAGCTTTTTTGACTTGTATAGCGTTACAATGGGTACTTAAAGCGCTTTCTAATAGATGTTCTTCCTATTTCTAATAAGTGTTATGCACTTGAGTAATATTTTAGTTTGATTCGAAGTTTCAATGGACTTGAGAATTTTGTTTTACTAAATTACCAAAAACAAGTTTGACATCTCAAAATCAACCTAATCGAGAAGAAACCATAGACCAATCAGAAAATACTGTTGCATTCTGCTAAAAGATATAAACTTATTTAAATGATCTAAATCGTACTCCAGCGGAAAGAACTCAAATTTTGAATTATCATCCAAACCATCATGATGAAATAAGGTGGGAAAACCTTGAAATTGATCCTTGTCGATGTAACGACACGACCGGTCGTTTTGAGAGTATTAGCCAGCCATGTTGATACCCAATTTTTCCCTCATATATTTTTAAATATACATATATACCTTCAAAATAGGGCATGAACATCATCAAGTATTTTTTCATAATTTTAAAGGTTTTTAATAAATTTATTCCTGCATTTTATTATATAAATGATTATTAATTGCATTTCAAATAATTGTTATGATGATATACCATTTAATTTTCATCATTTATATCCATATTAATTTTTAAATATTTTTGATGTATTTATCATAATTATATTTGCATTCTTAGGCTAAATTTACATATTTTACAATAATAGCTCATATATATGCATAATTACACTATTTTTGAAGAAAATAACTTTTTATATTTTTATAATGTTAAGTAATTATTTTAAATCATTTTTGATGCACAAGTTATATTTTTTTATTTATTAATTATTTTTATAAATTATTTATTGGGTATTTAAAATATAGCCCTAAGTTCACTAATTTCGGACCTAAACTACCAACCCCTTAGCCCATTTACCTAAAACACCTACCCACTATCTCGCCCAACCCCTCAAAGCCCAATTCAAGCGACCCTTGTAATTACTCGGTCGGTAACCTGCTTAGATACCCGACCCAACCTCTTTTAAATCACAACCTTTGATCTCTGAGATCAATGGCTCATATCACTCCCCTCCTTTTTAATTAACCTACCCATCCCAAACCCTAAAACTCATTATCCCAGCCCCACCGTCTCTATACTCTCTCGAACCTTCACCTCTCTCTGTCAAATCCTAACACCGTCACCCCCAAATCTCTCCGATTCCGGCTCAAACATGGAATCAATCCATGATTCACTTACCTATTTTGTGTTACTCTATCATTATACACGTATTTATGGTACTAATTAGTTCTTGCCCTATTTTTGGCAAGAACTCCCTCAATAACGAGTATATTCACCCCGATTCTACGAAGATCTGGACGATCTTTCGTCCATATACATGTTTTATTGAACGATTCTTGCATCTTTGGTCCGATTCAAGGCATCAATCTCAACTAGGGTTTGAGATCTTTCCTTGTTCTTTACTGATTTCTGATTGATATTCTTCCTTTTTGGTGTTTGACCAATGTTTTCCTCATTTCTGTTTAATCTACCGTGTTTCCTTTATTTTTTACCTTATTTTGCCCTAAATCTGATTTTTAATCGATTATTATCTGATATTTTCCTTATACTCTGATGTATCCCCTTATTTTAAGTGTTACTAGCATGATTGTATTTCCTTATTCTCTGTTAACTTACTGAACTCCTTGTTTATGTATTATGTACCCTAAAAAATTAGATTCTAATTAATTCTGTATTTGATACTTACTATATTTCTGTTTATACTATACTACTATATAAACCCCACCCCTTTCCCCTTTAGGACAGACTAAATATACTCTCACTGAAAACTTAGGGTTTAATTCTGATTCTCTTTGCTCTCGTTAGCTTCTGGTCTTGGCTGGCTGAAAGCAAAGGCCAATTAATTCTGGGCTCTCGACTATTGTGGTGTATTTCTGGCTTTTTTTGCCTAACTGGTAAGTGACTACCCTTTGTCATTCATTTCTACGTATCTATGTACTGTGTTTATAATCCGGCGTGTTTAAAGCCCATTCTGAGCATCATTCTGCAAATTGCATGCTTTTATGATTCTCTCTTAGTCCTATAATTGATACTGTTAGTTCTGAGATTAGTTATCTTTGAATAATATGAATCTTCCTAAAAGCTAGCTTAATGTTTACTTTATCTCATGCACACTGTTTGCTAATCCTCCACCTGTTCTGAACTTTGAATTCTTAGGATACTACCAGCATGAAATTAGTTAATTAATCCTAACTTGGCAGATTTGTATTTGTGCCCTGCAAACTTGTTTTCTAACATGTTTTGCACCCTTCTGGATTCATGTGATAATTTGACTGATTGCCTTAACACTTTGCCTAAATGCTTCTATGATTAAACAAGGTTGTCCTAAATACTAGCATGACATTTAGCTTAACCAGACTTCAACTTATTTGAACTGTGCGTTTGAGCATGGACCTTGCTTGTTTTCTTGATGCAATTCTGCCTACAAGTTCTGTGTCTTAAACTTTTTTTTTCTTTTCTTCTGAAATCAAAACTGTTTTAAATCTGTCTCTCCCTCTTTTATATGTTGTTACTCTTTTAAAAACTTCCACTCCAGTCCCTTAGATTTTATCCTCAACACCCCAGTGTGAGCACTGCTCAGGGTCCATGTGATACTCCTGTGAACTCTGACACACTGGGAAATGGTTCCTAATCTCTTTTGAGTCATCTATGAATATTTGGTTCTGGTGTGAGCATTGCCCTGGGTCCCTGAGGCCCTTGAGAACTTTCACCACATTAGAAACCTGGTTCTATATGTGCTACGGGTGAATCACTCGTATTTGGCCATAGACCTATGAAATGAGCCTCGAAGTTGATTGATTTGAAGGCCTGGTTCCCAGGTTTATTTGGGCCTAATGAAGGCTCCCAATAGTGTATCATATTTCTATTATGTAATTCATTCATTATATGTTAACTTGGTAATAAGCAAATTCTGAGGTATTTAGTAAAATCGGGGGGGGGGGGGGGGGGTTTTTNATTTACTTTTGTTAATCTTGGTAGAAATCCTGCCTATATAGTTTCATCTATATTGTTAATCCTGTTCATTTGTGAAAAATGTATAAGTTCTATGTTGTGTTTAGAAATCCTGCCTATAGGACTTTCGTTGGTGATGTTGATGCTAAGTTCTATATTTGCATATTGGATATCCTACCTATAGGGTTAATGTTATAATTGCGTTAGAAAATCCTACCCATAGGATCTATCAATACGTCCAACAAACATGTGTTAGCAATCATGACTATAGGACCCCAATGTTTGATTCAATTGTTTTCTGGCAATATGTACAGTTTCTTCTCATGTACTGCTTAATAGATATCATGCCTATAGGACTAAAATCAATTTCAAACCTAGAGATCATGCCTATAGGATTTAAATCAATTCAGTAATAGATTCTAGGCCTATAGGACTAACACCAATTTTAAATCTTGAGACCATGCCTATAGGATTTAAATCAATTCGCTCATAGAAGTCATGCCTATAGAATTCTATTGGTTCTGAATATAATCTCCATTGTCAATCACTTAAAAAATATGCCTATAAGATCAAATAACAATTCTGGATTCGTAAATGTGATTCATTATTGTCTGAAATGCCTAGATATATACTGAATAAAAACAGTAGGCAAATGATAGGTCCTGACACTCGGCTTAATAAAACCGCCTCTGTATATCTTTCTTCTCGCCTACATATCCTGCCTATAGGAACTTTAAGATTAATAAAGCTTGCCAAATCAATTGCGTGCATTTGTTGTTTATGTGTGGAGGTCAGTATGAGCCCATATCTCCCTTGTCTGGAAGTCCTAATTGTTTTGCTTGTCGCCTAGTCTTTTACAATTTTGAGCAACTGAGATTTAGTCTAGAACATCCCAAATAGAGGTCCTAATGCCTCCAGGGCCATAGGTAAGGGACGAGTAGTGCACGCATAGGAAACAAACTAGAATCAACTAGAGCGCTTTAGGTAACAACTTAAGATTGTAACCGGGTAGTAGGAGATGATAGCCTGTGCGCTAAATACCATGAGTAACGCCCCGACTTGAGGGAGTTACAAAGTATTGCATAGGGTGATCCTATAGGCTAAAAAACTTAGGATCCCCCATCCCTATTAATTAGTTTTCTTTTCCTTAGACTAATTCGCTTAATTTAAGTTCGACCGGGACCCACCGTTGTGGACCTCGAGGGGTGCCTAACATCTTCTCTCAAGGAAATTTGAGCCCTTACCCGATGTCTGGTGATGTAAATCGGTATAACATGAGTCATCTGCTTTAGGTTCCGTAACGCACCTTAATCCGTTAGGTGGCGACTCTAAACCAATTCCTTTTCCTTACCCTCTCAAAAGGAGTTGTCCCAAAAATGTCGAAACCCGATTTTGCGAGAAAAAGAGGGCGCGACAACATGACGACTCTGCTGGGGATATCTTTAGGCTCTTATCATAACAAACTTGTTGGTGACTTAGTCTTTAAGCATGTCTTTATTGTTCCGTTAATACTTGCAAACCCCTTCCCTTCCCACTCTATGTGAATTTATTTTCCTACCTTCATTAATGCTCTCTAGATTTCTCTTTCCTGTTTTATTACTTTTTACTATGTAAACTGACTTGTCTCCTTGTTTTCTTTCTTAAATGCCTTCAAAATTATTAAATACCACATTTTATCATTATTCATCGTGCAAATACTTGACAACCTGTTATTTTCTTTTGCATAAATACATGCTTAACATCATATTCCACTCGTCCGTAATTAATACCATAGAAACACTTGAGTGTATGCGCTCTTCTTATATCACCCTTTTGAATTCGGAAAGGCTTATTTGCGGTAAAACTAGTCGATCAACGGTGCAGTCGACAATTCCGTTCCTTCCCCCCTCAAGTTGTCCACTTGAGGGTACCGATCTAGACCTCTATAGAAACCTTACTCTGATAATAACTGTACATGCATCATGGTCAAACCTAGCCTGGGTTAATATGTTGTCCGCATAATAACCCTTTAAGGAAAGCCTTGTCCAAAGTCCACCGTGGTTTCCATAATCCCAACGGACACAACCACAATCTGTGCATTATTTAGAGAAATAAATGCCTAAATGCTAATCATTAATGTATAAGTAGTCGAATCCGGAGGGGGAAAGCGTCTAACTCTGTTTGTTTTGCAGAAAATGAGGCACGAAGTCCCTAGGTTCGGCATGGTCTGAAACATACCACCGTTATTGCTAGATTGGTGGGAAGACCTTCCGTCAAACGACAAAAATCATGTGAAAAGGTTCCTCGGGAACTTACCTTCCTTATTAGACATCCAACCAAACAACACATTGATTGAGGCTTCTACTATGTTCTGGGACAGAGAAAGGTCCGTTTTCCGTTTTGGCAATATAGAAATGACTCCTCTTTTGGAGGAAATAAGGGGATTCGCTGGACTACCTTGGGACAGTCCTGGTTTATTGGTACCGAAAAATCGCATCCCTAGGGAGTTTCTGAAAATGATGGGCTTAAGAAAGAATGACGACTTGGTATGTTTGAAAAATTCGTACATAACTTTTGAATTCCTTTATGAATGACACAGACAAAACAAATCCTATCGTATCTTTCATGACGAGTTCTTCATCACTTCCTTGGGTTGGATTCATCGTAGGGTTTCGTGTTCATCGTCGTTTTTTAGGTATGATAGTGTTTCCAAGAAAAAGGGACAGGATTCACATCAGACTGGCCATGGTAACCAGAGCTCGAGGGAAAAACATACACTATTGTTCCTATAATTATAGCAGAAATATACCGGGCTTTGGATAATTGCCAGAAAGGGTTCAAATATTTCGAAGGTAGTGACTTATTGCTGCAGATTTGGTTGCTAGAACATCTTCAAAGAGGCCAATACCGCCAAGAGTTTCCACGGAGACCATGGAATGATCACATAGCTTTTTATTACCCCAAAAGAATGACCTTTATCCCAGACAAGTTTGCTCAACCAGAGAATACTACAGAATGTGTACAGTTTTTTGGCAATCTGACCGAGGACCAGGTTCATTGGATGTTCGAATGGTTCCCTACCAGTGAATTCATCATCAGATCCAGGGATGTTCCGCATCTGGTGTTGATCGGGTTAAGGGGCATACACCCCTATGTTCCTATCAGGGTTATGAGACAAGCTGGTAGAAAACAAGTCATACCACGAGTCTCCAAAATCAGTCACTATATAGCAGATTTTCAAGATGATGACATCCCGTACAAATGTGAAGCTCAGCACATGTGGCATTTGAAGATCATTGTGGAAAGGGACACCATCGAGCCAGATCGATACCACGCAGGGCATGTGTACTTATACCCATCATGGTTAGACGATAGGATAGCGGGAATAGTCGAGCCAGGAGTCGGTCAAGGGAACAGGGTCATAGATGAAGTTGTTGAAGCACAAGTGAAGTATAATAGACTGCACAAAAGAGTTCACGAGTCCGAGGCCGAGCATTTGGAACAACACAAGATTGAAACGGAATCAATTAATGAATGGAGGGAAATAGCTACTAGGTCAACGGAAAGGCTGGATTATCTGGAGCAGGGTTTAATGGAGTTAGTGGGGAAAGTGAGGAAACGAGTCATAGACTTCCAGAATGCCAAGGGTAACAAAGTAGGACATCTAGAAGGGGAATACCTGCTATTGTACATGCACGACCTGGGGAATCTGATCGACGGAGCCAAGAGAGCCAAGCCTGGAGAAGGTCCCTCTGGGACTGTAACGACCCGATAGGTCGTTTTGAGAGTTAGCGCCCCGATCCCCTAATAACTGCTTCTCTATGTCTATTTCTGCTTTTGGGACTTGGTGGAACTGTTACGACCCAAAATCCTAACTTAGATCGTGATGGCACCCAACAGCGGGGTCAGGCAAGCCAACACTCAATTCACTAAGGGTTCTTTCTAATTTGATTAAACATTTCAACATATACTCAGTTTTTAAAGTTTAAAACATAAATTAACAAGGGTAATTAGCCAGTTTTTAATCAAAAACGGTCATAAGGAGGCGGGAGCCAATATATATACAGACGCGTAATCCATAATAACTACCACGTGTGTGCCAGGAACTAGTGTCACAAGTCCTACGGGCATATTAACAGAATATATAAAAGATATAATATACAGTCCCACTGTCAGAAAGAAATAGACGGGAAATAAGCAAGAGAAACTCCATGGTGCTGCCGGAGATCGCTAGGAGAAAAGCAGCTCACTGTGAAGTCAGGTGCGTCTATAATTAGAATCAAGCTCCGGTCTGACAACCAAATGCACCAGCCTCAGAATCTGTACAATTAAGTACAGAAGTGTAGCATCAGTACATAAATATATATGTACCCAGTGAGTATCCCGCCTAACCTCGAAGAAGTATGACGAGAGGTCGACTTGACACTCACTAAGGTCCAACAATATAATTTAACAAAATATGATGAAAACAGTAGGCATGTAAAGGGAGTGAAGCAGCAAATATATAAGGCACTGAAATCCAAGTAAACACTGTAAGTAAATAAACAATTACTACTTCATCTTCCCCCAAATATCTGTCAAATCAATATCCATGAATTCAATAACAATAAATCATGCGCATACGGGATAAGGACAACCGGCCTGAGCCATAAGATAATCATATCTATAAATTGCCGAGGGTCGAACGGCCCGAAGCATAAGTGCACTTTTCCATAAAGTACTCACATCTATACACTGCCGAGGATCGAACGGCCCGAACCATAAGTGCATCTTTTCCATAAAGTAATCATAATTATGCACTGCCGAGGATCGAATGGCCCGTACCATAAGTGCATCTTTCAATCGGCCGTGGCGTACGACCCGCTCCCATGAGGGTGGGGGAAATCACACTCCGCTCGCGGAATGTAAATTGCGAAGCGGTCACATGCACACACAGTATTCCTTTTTAAATTAATTTTCAGTGAACAATTCCTTAAAATTTCTCAAATTCCATGATCTCTAGGAAATAAGCCGCATGTAACATTTAATTCATTAAGCATATAGTTCATTTCAAGGAAAACACAAGGCATGATGTGGGCCTAGCTACCCGGACATAATAATAATAGCCGCTACGTACGGACTCTCGTCACTTTGTACGTACGTAGCCCCCACAAATATCACACATAGCATTTAAAACACCTACGGGGACAATTCCCTCTTACGAGGTTAGAAAGGAGACTCACCTCGCGTCG
>ML423611.1:19423-48344 GCA_005239525.1 Nicotiana knightiana
CCATAACCTAAGGATCATTAATATATGATTTTTGTATGATTTCATAGCCAATTGACGGTTAATTCTCTAAATTCTCGAAAGCCCTAGGTTACTACCCAATTCCTTAATTTTTCACTAATTAGGTAGTTAAATTCAACTAGGAATTGATGCATTAACTAGCTTTAGGGTAGAATTTACTTACCTCTTAGTAGCTGGGTCGTGGGGCTCCTTTCCAAGCTCTAAAAATCATCTATGGAGGAAGAAAATGGAGTGAAAATGGGATAATCTCGCACTTAAAGACCTTACTGCCTACAGGGGTTTCTGCACCTGCGACTCGACGACCCTATAGCCTCATGAAGATAAGTACAGACGTCTCTGTACCGATCCTGCAAGACTCTACTGGGTTTGCCCGTGACTCGTGAGACTTACTTGAATGTAGTGCTCTGATACCATATTGTCACGACCCAAAATCCAAACTTAGGTCGTGATGGCGCCCAACAGCAGGGTTAGGCAAGCCAACACTCAATTTACTAAGGGTTCTTTCTTATTTGATTAAACATTTCAACATATACTCAGTTTTTAAAGTTTAAAACATAAATCAACAAGGATAATTAGCCAGTTTTTAATCAAAGACGGTCATAAGGAGGCATGAGCCCATATATATACAGACCCGTAATCCATAATAACTACCACGTGTGTGCCAGGAACTAGTGTCACAAGTCCTACGGGTATACTAACAGAATATACAAAAGATATAATATACAGTCCCACTGTTTGAAAGAAATAGACGAGAAATAAGCAAAAGAAACTCCATGGTGCTGCCGGAGATCGCCAGGAGAAAAGCAGCTCACCGTGAAGTCAGGTCCATCTATAATCATAATCAAGCTTCGATCTAACAACCAAATGCACCAGCCTCAGAATCTGTCCAATTAAGTACAGAAGCGTAGCATGAGTACATAAATATATATGTACCCAGTGAGTATCCCGCCTAACCTCGAAAAAGTAGTGACGAGAGGCCGACTTGACACTCACAAAGGTACAACAATATAATTTAATAGAATATGATGAAAACAGTAGGCACGTAAAGGTAGTGAAGCAGCAAATATATAAGGCACTGAAATCCAAGTAAACACTAGAAGTAAATAAACAATTACTACTTCATCTTCCCCCAAATATCTGTCAAATCAATATCCATGAATTCAATAACAATAAATCATGCGCATACGGGATAAGGACAACCGGCCTGAGCCATAAGATAATCATATCTGTAAACTGCCAAGGGTCGAATGGGCTGAAAACGGCCCGAACCATAAGTGCACTTTTCCATAAAGTACTCACATCTATGCACTGCCGAGGATCGAACGACCCAAACCATAAGTGCATCTTTTCCATAAAGTACTCACATCTATGCACTGCCGAGGATCGAACGACCCAAACCATAAGTGCATCTTTTCCATAAAGTAATCATACCTATGCATTGCCGAGGATCGAGCTGCCCGTACCACAAGTGCATTTTTCAATCCGCCGTGGCGTACGACCCACTCCCATGAGAGTGGGGGAAATCACACTCCGCTCGCGGAATGTAAATTGTGAAGCGGTCACATGCACACACAGTATTTCGTTTTAAATTACTTTTCAGTGAACAATTCCTTAAAATTTCTCAAATTCCATGATCTCAGGGAAATAAGCCGCATATAACATTTAATTCATTAAGCATATAGTTCATTTCAAGGAAAACACAAGGAATGATGTGGGCCTAGATACCCAGACATAATAATAACAGCCGCTATGTATGGACTCTCGTCACTTTGTACGTACGTAGCCCCCACAAATATCACACATAGCATTTAAAACACCTACGCGGACAATACCCTCTTACAAGGTTAGAAAGGAGACTCACCTCGCGTCGTACGTACTCTCCGGGTCAAGAATGCGCCCGAAACTCCGAACTCGTCACCCAAAGGACTCGAAGCTAATCAAATGTTACTTAAATATATCAAATTATACTCAAAGCATGGAATTCTCCTATTATTTAGTCAAATTCATCATTATTGAAGAAATCCCAAAATCCAACCCCGGGCCCGCATTCTTGGATTTCAAAAATTCTCGAAGGAAACACTCACCCATAACCAAAGGATAATTAATATATGATTTTTGTATGATTTCATAGCCAATTCATGGTTAATTCTCTAAATTCTCGAAAGCCCTAGGTTACTACCCAATTCCTTAATTTTTCACTAATTAGGTAGTTAAATTCAACTAGGAATTGATGCATTAACTAGCTTTAGGGTATAATTTACTTACCTCTCAGTAGCTGGGTCGTGGGGCTCCTTTCCAAGATCTAAAAATCGTCTATGGAGGAAGAAAATGGAGTGAACATGGTATAATCCCGCACATAAAGACCTTACTGCCTACAGGGGTTTCCGCACTTGCGACTCGATGACCGCACCTGTGGAAAAATGGGACAAGGGCCTGGGCTCGCACCTGCGGGCTGGAGTCCGCACCTACGGGAAGGAGCCCGCACCTATGAGAACTGGGCAACCCACCTGGGGATCGCACCTGCGAGGCCTGGACTGCAGGAGCGGTCTCGCACCTGTGACTTGGCAACTGCACCTGCGGTCACACCAGATCAGGTGCACCAACAACTGCTTCAACTGATTTTTGGCCTCGTTTGGTGCACGAGAGGCACCTGGGCCCACCCGAGCCCCCGTCCAAATATACCAACAAGTCCCAAATCATAATACAGACTCGATCGAGCCTTCGGAACACCCGCAACAATGCTAAAACTCAAAATCACACCTCAAAACCCCTAGAACCAAACTTAGGAACTTTAAGTTTTCTTGAATTCGCTAACAATGCGCCGAACCAACCTATACTACTCGGAATGACACCAAATTTTGCAGGCAAGTCATAAATGACATAAAGGAACTATTCCCAGTCTCAGAATTTCGTTTGGACCTCGATAACACAAAAACACGTCCCAAACCATAATATGAACTTAAGGAACTCTTATTTCAATATTGGGCGCTGAAATGATCTCGGGTCATCCGAAACCCGTTCCGAACATACGCCCACGTTCGAAATCATCATACGAAGCTACCGGAACCATCGAAACTCGATTCCGAGGTCATTTACTCAAAATGTTGACCGAAGTCAAACTTTGGCCTTAAAGGCCAACCTGAAGGAACCAAGTGTTCCAATATCGTTCTAAACACTTCCGAAACCCGGACCACCCGCCCCCGAAAGTCATAAATCACAATAAGCCACTATTGGAAGTTTCATTTAGGGGGAACGGGGACCGATAACACAAAACGACCGGTCGGGTCATTACAGGAACGTTGAGTGGTGAAATTTAGAGATTTTTGGACACATAATCCTTATATGTGAGTTTAAGCTATAGAAATCAGAACGTAGTTGGAGCTATGGGAAGACGGGTCCGGAATGGGATTCCATTGACTCCGTTAGCTCCGTTGGGTGATTTCGTATTTAGGAGCGTGTTCGGAACATGTTTTTGAGGTCTGTAGTAGATTTAGGCTTGAATTGGCGAAAGTTAGAATTTCGGCGATTTCAGCCGATAGGTGAAATTTTGATATCGGGATCGGAATGGAATTCTGATAGTGGATGTAGGTCCGTAGAGTCATTTATGACCTGTGTGTTAAATTTGAGGTCATTTGGACTAGTTTTGACGTGTTTCGACATCAGTTGTAGATTTTTGAAATTTTATAAGTTCTTAGGCTTGAATCCATGCATAATTGGTGATTTTGATGTTATGTGATTTATTTGGAGGCTCGACTAAGTTTGGATAAGGTATTAGGAATGGTTGGCAAGTTTAGTTGAGGTCCCGAGGGCCTCGGAGATGTTTCAGGTGTTCAACGGGATGAGTTTTGAACTTAAAACCAGTTGAAGCATTGCTGGTGCTGGTGTTTCGCACCTGCGGAAGAGGAGCCGTAGGTGCGGACGCGCAGGTGTGGAAAAGGGGCTCGCATGTGCGGGTTTGGTCAAGGTCAACAAGTTCTCGTAGGTGCAGTCTAGGTTCCGCAGGTGCGAAGCCGCATATGCGGCCTAGTGACCGCAGGTGCGGCCCCAGTTCTTTTAGTGAGTTTTTGCACCTGCGATGGATTTTACGCAGGTGCTGTCCAAGGGGCGCAGGTGTGGGATCACTGGGCAGTTTATACCAAATTCAAGGGCTTGAAATTCATATCTTCTAAAAATGATTTGGATCTTAGGAGTAGGCGATTTTGAGTGGGTTTTGAGGAGAATATTCATAGATAACAATTCCTAACCTTATTTCACTTGTATATCATTAATCTATAACAATTTCTTCCATGCAATTAATGAATTTGGGTGAAAAAGGGAAGAAGATTCCCCAATAAGAATCTGAGAATTTAATAAGATTTTGACGTTGATTTTTTATGATTCTTGTTCGAGTGAATTCGTGAGTGAATGGGTGTTCTAAATTTGTAACTTTCACTCGATTCCGAGACGTGGGCCCGGGGGAATTTTTTGCGAAATTTTCCTAATTTCGCATATTAGCTTCGAACTTATTAGCTATTTTGATTCCTTAAAGTTATATTTACATTATGCAATCGAATTGAATAGATTTGGGCCATTCGGAGTCAGATACTCGTGGCAAGAGCGTGGTTTTGAGTTGAGTAGCGCAGTCGAGGTAAGTGGCTTGCCTAACTCTGTGTTGGGGACTTCCCCTTAGGCTATTTTTAATATTGTTTTATGTTTTTGGGCACCGTGTACGTAAGGCAACGAGTACGCACACGGGCCATTGTTGCTAAAACTCCATTTTTTCCCTCCATGACATAAATCATTTCATTCCTATTTCACTGCCTCATGTATTGACTATGTAGTTTAGATTAGGAAGTAGCATGTCTACCTGTTTTACTTGAACTTCCCCTAGTTGTTACTATGCACACCATGTTTAGGTAGTTTTATCCATATTTTTTCCTGTGATTTTCCTGAACTGTTTAAACAAATTGTATCCGGTATTTGCACTGCATTGCATATTTAAATTGGGAACGGACGAGATTCCGGGAGCTTTCCCCCTATACTGCATTGCATATTTAAATTGGGACTATGGACGAGATTCCAGGAGCTTTCCCCCTGTACTACATGGCATATTTAAATTTGGACTACGGACGAGATTCCGGGAGCTTTCCCCCTGTACTGCATTGCATATTTAAATTGGAACTACGGACGAGATTCCGGGAGCTTTCCCTATACTGCATTGCATACTTGTTACTGTGAGATACACTGTGCTGAGCCGAGAGCTCCCTGTTGCTATTTTCTTTTAGCTCATTGTTTCTACTATTTTGCGTTAGCTTATTATATCTCTCTGTTAAATTTTAAACTTTTTTACTATAAAAATCCAGTAGAGCCTTAACCTGTCCTCGTCACTACTCGGCTGGGGTTAGGCTTGGCACTTACTGGGTAACAATTTGTGGTGTACTCATGCCCTTTCCTGCACATGTTTTTCATGTGCAGATCCAAGTACCGACGCTCAGTTTCGTGGCTAGGGGTCCGAGCAGCAGCTTCCAAGAGACCGAAAGGTAATTCTGCCACGTCCACATAGTCCTTCGAGTCACCTTCCACTCCAGATTTAGATAGTTTTTTCATGCAAATTCCCTTACGTTGTATGGAGCTATTTTGAGACAGAGCTTGTGACTAAAGTGATATTTCGGGTTTTTGGGAAGTTGTATTCTGTACGCGCCAAGTGGCGATGTTTCATTTGTAGGCTCACTTATTTCCGTCTTTATTTCATTGCTTCTATTTAATATCTGTTCCGCAATTAGGCTTACCTAGTCATAGAGACTAGGTGCCGTCATGATGCCTTTCGGAGGGTAAATCGGGTCGTGACAGGGACCAAATAGATTAGATTTATTTGTTTTAGAATCACTTTTCGAATGTAATAAGGCAAACGCCATTAGTGACTTATTTATTTATTTATTTATTTATTATCATTTTAGATTCGTCTTATTTATTACGTTAATGAAATGAGGCAGTTATTGACATTAAATTTCTCCAAATCTACTTGTCACTAGGCCTAGCTCGGGCACAAAAAGGCTCCCAAATTAGGACGCGAATTTACATTTCCGCAATGTGTGTTTAAATACTGCAAATACTTTTCCAGAATTCTTACTGACTTGGCTACCTTTTTGTTTTTCTTTCTTTTTGATTATTCCCATTCCCCAAGGTTGGTTCACGCATACTGGCATCATCAGCATATCACACCAGATCCAGAGGCCCTCTACCTCTTCATCCTCCAAGTAATCCGAAAAGCAAGGGAAAAACTGCGATGGACGATATGAGTGGCGTCAGGAAAGACAACGCTACACATGCTGAGAATGTGGAAACTTATGATGGTCGGAGTACTCCAGCACCAAATGATTTGGTCTTACGGATGGAACAAAAAATACTTGAATTGCAAGGGGAGCTTGAGCAGGTCCGCAACTTGGAAACCCTCTCCCTCACACTAAACGTCCCAGACATCAACCAACCAAACACCCAAAACCCATTACCTCCTTAAAACACACCCAACCAGCGCCTACAAAATCCTCCCGCACCCCACCAATATGCAACACCTCCTCAAAGTCCTAATCCTTTACCCATACTGACACCCCTCCAACACCAGCATCTCCTGACTCAATATCCGCAAACCACTAATCACCCACCTCAGAATACCCCACAGCCTATCCCCAATCCTCAAAATTCAAACAATGATCACCACTACACTCAAACCCCTGACATTCACCAAAACAATCCCATATATGTGGAAACCCTACCCCACTCCACTCAACCAATCTCATATACACCAGAACTCACCCAGAAGGACCTGCTTATTAAGAACATGGCAGAGGAGCTCAAGAAGCTCAAAAGCCGAGTCCAGGGTGTTGAAGGAGGCAAAGGGATCGAATGACTGAATTATGAGGACCTGTGCATTCAGCCAGACGTGGAGCTACCGGAGGGATACAAACCGCCTAAGTTTGAAATGTTTGATGGAACAGGTGACCCAAAGGTACATTTGAGAACATACTATGACAAGCTCGTAGGGGTTGAAAAGGATGAAAGGATTCACACAAATTTTTTCATGAGACGCCTCACTGGAGACGCCTTATCTTGGTACATAAGTCAGAATCCCAAGAAATGGGCTAATTGGATAAGTATGACATCTGACTTCATGGATAGATTCAGGTTCAATACAGAAAATGCACAAGATGTCTTCTACATACAGAACCTCAAGAAAAATCCAACAGAGACTTTCCGCGAGTATGATACTCGATGGAGTTCAGAAGCAACAAAGGTCGGGCCGGCATTAGAAGAAGAGCAGATGAATAAATTCTTTGTCAGAGCTCAGAATCCACAATATTACGAGAGGTTAATGGTCATTGAGAATCACAAGTTCTCCGACATCATCAAGATTGGAGAAAGGATTGAAGAAGGTATTAAGAGTGGAATGGTAACAAATTTTGAAGTGCTGCAGGCAACAAACAAAGCATTACAATCAGGAGGCATATTAAAGAAGAAAGAAATATGGGCAGTGATGGTAGCCTAGGGCCCAAAATCTCCACTCACATACCAAACACCTCCACCCACATACCAACCTTCACCTCCCATATATCCTCAACCCACCACCACATAGCATGCTTATAACATTCAACCAGCCTATTATCATTCACCTCCAGCTCGTCCGAATTAGCAGAAACCCAGACCCAATTTCGATTGCAAACCACCCAAATACTACACCCTTATTGCTGAACCCATCAACCAATTATATGAAAGGTTAAAGGCTACCGGATATGTCACCCCTATTCCTGCTATGGCTATGGAAATCTCTTCCCAATGGGTTAACCCAAATAAAACATGTGCGTACCATCCGACATGAAAGGACATACTATTGATGAATGCCACACCCTGAAAACAAGATCCATCCGCTGATTGATACCAAGGTCATACAGGCAAAGGAAGCTGCCACCAAACAACCCATCATTGAAACTGGTCCGGTGTCACGACCCCAAATCCTAACCGGCCGTGATGGCGCCTATCGTGGAACTAGGCTAGCCGACTACCGCATGTTCACAATTTCTTTTGAAAATCTCATTTAAGTTCCAAGCATTTCATAACAATATACTGAAAGTTTCTTAATATAATAGGCAAATTTTAGATACAGTACTGCTATCCCCAAAACCCGGAGCCAACATGTCATGAGCATCTAGTGAAATAAGCCAAAATAAAGTATTATGATACAAAACTCCGAATCAAAGCTAAAATACAACAGGAAGGGAAAGCAGAGATGCTGTGAACGCTGAACAGCTACCTCTAAATCCCCACGATCCAGCTCTACTGCGATATATGTATAAAGCTAACGCTCGATATCTGCTCCTGAATTTGCACACAGAGGTGTAGGGAGTAATGTGAGTACGCCAACTTAGTAGTAATGGAAATAAATCAAGTCTAAGTAGAAAGGACATAAAAATCAATATCATCAAGTCACAATATACACAACCTTACTTTCCAATAGTATACATAAATATACAAAATCGTCATGCCTTAGAAATCAACTTCACAAAGTCCTTAAAAGAATGCACATTTTTGAAAACTTTAAAACAAGAATTTGGTATGCAAATGAATGTAGTAAGATCATAACAAGAATTTGGTATGCAAATGAATGTAGTAAGATCATAAGTATCCCCTCGGGAACAAACATGTTTCATAATCAGCCCCTCGGGCATGCCTCACAATCCCTCAGCACCTCACAATCACCCAGCACCTCACAGCCACTCATGCCTCCCAATCACTCAATCACTCGCACTCGGTGCGCTCACTGGGGGTGTGTACAGAGTCCGGAGGGGCTCCTTCAGCCCAAGCGCTAATATCACTCAACACCTCACCATCACTCTTGGCCCTCGGCCACACTCGGTGGAACCACTCGAAAAGCCCCTCGGGCGAAGTGATAGAACGGGGTACTCGACCCGAAAACATCATTTTAATGCTCATGTAGTGTAAATCAGGCTGAGTTTCAAATAAAACAGTATGCACAAAGATGCTGAGTAAAATCATCAACAGGTAGTGAGGAAAACAACAGTAAAACGCCCTCAAATGGGTCTAAACAGACCGACTTGAGGCCCCAAACACGTCTTACAGCCCAAATATTTCATAAATATTTAGAAAATAATTTAACATAAGATTTGAGTAAATATACAACTCATTAGTTTCCGCGGAGAGGACCTAGTCCAATCCAAAAATCAGTACGCGCCACATACTCGTCATCCGACATGTGCCCCCTTCTTAAACAAAAATCAGTGAGAAAATATGTAGTTCAGGGTTTTATACCCGCAGGACAAGATTTAAGATCATTACTTACCTCTACTGGGCCGCGACACTAGTCCACTATGCCTTTGCCCCTCAAATTGGCTCCCGATTGCTACGAAACTAGCCAAAACCAGTTAACATTATTAATATATACTCAAGGAACACAACCCAATCGAAAATTATCAATATAATCAAAAATCTCGAAATTCGGCCAAACCCGAGCCCCGGGTCCACATCTCGGAATCTGAAAATTTTTGCATCATTAGAACCCTCGTCCTCCCACAATTCTATACATACCAAGAACACTAAAATCGGACCACAATTTCCTACTCAAATCCTTAAAAGAAAAATAATTTCCCATGGACCCTTCTTCCCCAACTTAGCTAAACTTCCAGAATTTTTGTGGTTTAATTACTCAAGAATTGACATAGGAACGTGTTATGAAGTTGAAATTCCTACCTCCAATGATTTCCCTTGACTTCCCTTCAAGTTCATCTCAAAATCTCTCAATTTCGCATGCAACAATGGTGGAAATGAAACGAAATTCGCACTTTAGGCTTTTTAAACATTCTGCCCAGCCACATAAATACCTCCTTCGCGAACGCGTCACTATGACCGCGTTCGCATAGAACAATTTCGTACAGGCCCAAAAATAACACTCTGCGGACGTGATCTACACCTTGCGAACTCGAAGCACTGCCTCCCCAGGCCTTCGCGAACGCGTCACTGCCAAGCGAACACATAGGCCAAAACACCTGGGGGCCCCCAACACCCCCCTCTTCTTTGCGAATGCGTTGACCAGCACACTCAGACCTTCGCGTTCGCATCCTTCTCTTCCCGAACGCGAAGAAAAAAAACTCAGCTCCCCCAAACGACTCTTTGCGAATGTGGCCTCCCACCCGCGAACGCGAAGAACAAAAGTCTCTTCAACAAAACCAGAAAACCTGCCAAGTTCCAAACTCAAAAATCGATCCGTTAATCATCCAGTTTATCGAAACATACTTCCGGAGCATCGAATCATGGAATACTGGATGAATACTCGATAAACTGGGAGGCATAGCAAGCCTATAAGCCACCTCACCAACCCTCTGAAGTACCTCAAATGGCCCAGTGAACCTGGGACTCAACTTTCCTCTCTTCCCGAATCTCATAACACCCTTTATGGGTGACACCTTCAGCAACACCTTATCCCCAACCATGAAAGACACATCTCGGACCTTCCGGTCCGCATAACTCTTCTGCCTAGACTGCACCGTGCGAAGCCGCTCCTGAATCAACTTTGCCTTACTCAAAGCATCCTGAACCAAGTCTATGCCCAATAACCTAGCCTCGCCCGAATCAAACCAACCAACCGGAGATCTAAACCTCCTACCATACAAGGCCTCATACGGAGCCATTTGAATACTCGACTGATAACTATTATTATATGCATACTCCGCTAGTGGCATAAACTGATCCCATGAACCACCAAAGTAAATCACACAAGCACGCAACATGTCCTCTAAAATCTGAATGGTACGCTCCGACTGCCCGTCGGTCTGAGGATGAAACGCTGTGCTCAACTCAACCTGAGTACCCAACTCTCTCTACACGGCTCTCCAAAACTGAGACGTGAACTGAGTGCCCCTGTCGAAAATGATTGAAACTGGAACCCCATGCAAACAGACAATCTACCTGATATAAATCTCAGCTAACCTCTCCGATGAATACGTAGTACCAACATGAATGAAGTGCGCGGACATGGTCAGTTGATCCAAAATAACCCATATAGCATCAAACCTCCTCGAAGTCCGTGGGATTCCAACTACGAAGTCCATGGCGATTCGCTCCCACTTCCACTCCGGAATATCAAACCTCTGAAGCAATCCACCCGGCCTCTGGTGCTCATACTTGACATTCTGACAGTTGAGACACCGAGCCACAAACTCCATAACATCCTTCTTCATTATCCTCCACCAATAATGCTGCCTCAAATCCTGATACATCTTTGCGGTACCTAGATATATGGAATACCGCGAACTATGAGCCTCTGCTAGATTCAAATGTCGAAGTCCATCTACATTGGGCACGCAAATCCGGCCCTGCATCCTCATAACCCCATCATCACCAATAACCACATCTCTGGCATCACCGTGACTTACCCTGTCCAGAAGAACAAGAAAATATGGATCATCATACTGGCGTGCTCTAATCTGATCGTAAAGAGAAGACCTGGAGGCTACACAAGCCAACACCCGCGGGGGTTCTGATAGATCCAATCTCACCGAATGACCTTCTAAGGCCTGAACATCAAGAGCTAATGGCTGCTCTGCTACTGGAAGGTAAGCTAAACTCCCCAAACTCTCTACTCTGCGACTCAAGGCATCGGCCACTACATTGGCCTTCCCCGGATGATATAAGATAGTGAGGTCATAATCCTTGAGGAGCTCTAACCATCTCCTCTGACGCAAATTCAAGTCCTTCTGCCTCAGCAAATACTGCAAACTGTGATGATCAGTGAAAATCTCACACTGCACTCCATACAGATAATGCCTCCAAATCTTCAAGGCATGAATAATGGCAGCTAACTCAAGATCGTGCACTGGATAATTCTTCTCGTGCACCTTCAACTGTCTGGACGCGTAGGCAATCACCCTACCATTCTGCATCAATACTGCTCCCAATCCAACTCTGGAAGCATCACAATAAACTGTGTAAGAACCCGAACCAGTAGGCAAAACTAGTACTGGAGCTGTAGTCAATGCTGATTTTTGAGCTTCTGAAAGGTCTCCTCACACTCATCAGACCATCTGAATAGAGCACCCTTCTGGGTCAATCTGGCAAAGGCGAAGCTATCGAAGAGAATCCCTCCACAAAGCGACGGTAATATCCCGCCAAACCAAGGAAACTCCTAATCTCTGTAGCTGAGGACGGTCTGGGCCAACTCTACACCGCCTCTATCTTCTTTGGATCAACCTGAATCCCCTCACTGGACACCACGTGCCCCAAGAAAGCTACCGATCCCATCCAAAACTCACACTTGGAGAATTTCGCATTAAGCTTCTCCTCCATCAATCTCTGCAACACAACTCTCAAATGCTGAGCATGCTCTTCCTGGCTCCGAGAATAAACCAAGATGTCATCAATGAACACAATGATGAAGGAATCAAGATAATGCTAAAACACGCTGTTCATCAATTGCATGAATGCAGCTGGGGAATTGGTCAGCCCAAACGACATAACCAAGAACTCATAATGACCATATCTGGTCCTGAAAGCAGTCTTCGGGATATCAGAATCCTGAATCATCAACTGATGGTACCCAGATCTCAAATCAATCTTGGAAAATAATCTGGCTCCCTGAAGCTGGTCAAACAAATCATCAATACGGGGCAAGGGATACCGGTTCTTCATCGCAACCCTATTTAACTACCGATAGTCAATACACATACGCATGAACCCATCCTTCTTCTTAACGAACAACACCGGTGCACCCCAAGGTGACACACTAGGCTGAATGAACCCCTTATCCAGGAGCTCCTGAAGCTGCTCCTTCAATTCCTTTAGCTCCGCTGGCGCCATACGATATGGTGGAATAGAAATAGGCTGAGTGCCTGGCACTAGGTCAATACCAAAATCAATATCCCTGTCAGGTGGCATGCCTGGCAGGTCTGCAGGAAACACATCCGGAAAATCACGGACCACAGGAACTGAATCAATAGCGGGAGTCTCACCACCGACATCCCTCACAAAGGCCAAATAAGATAAACACCCCTTTTCAACCATGCGCCGAGCCTTCAGGTAAGAAATCACCCTGCTAGGCATATACTCGGAAGAACCTCTCCACTCAACCCTCGGACACCCTGGCATAGCTAAGGTCACGGTCTTAGCGTGACAATCAAGAACAACATGGCACGGAGACAACCAATCCATGCCAAAAATCACGTCAAAATTGACCATGCTGAGTAACAGTAGGTCCACTCGGGTCTCCAGACCCCCAATAGATATTATGCATGACCGATACACGTGGTCCACAACAACAGTATTGCCCACCGGAGTCGACACATGAACAGAGGTGAATAGAGACTCACGGGGCACATCCAAAAAACCAGCAAAATATGAAGAAACATAGGAATATATGGAACCAGGGTGAAATAGAGCCAAGGCATCACGACAACAGACTGAAACAATACCTGCAATCACAACATCTAAGGCCATAGCATCCGACATGGCTCAAAATGCATACATACGAGTCTGACCTCCCCTTGTTCGACCTCTCCCTCTAGGGCGGCCTCTGGCTGACTGACCACCACCCCTGGTTTCCTGGGCGGGTGGTGAAGTGACTGGAGCTGAAGTCGAGGGCTGGCCCCTCTTCTGAGAATATCCACCGGAACGGCGGGGACACTGCCTCCACCCATTCCCGAACCCTGCGCACTCAAAACAGCTACCTGGAGCTAGAGGCGGGGACTGATAGAAACCCCTAGCTCCTGCACGGCCACTGGAAGACTCCTGAATAGATGAACCCTGAACTGGAGGTGCTCGAGTTGCACTCTGAGCTGAGAGGGCACCTAATGATGTACGGCCTGACTGAGAACCACGGGGACCCTGCCCCGAAGATGAACCACTATAAGCTGGGCGGCCTGACTGAGGAGGCCTTAATGAATGGCCCCTACCTGCTGAAACTGTCCCCTGAAGGGAGGACCACTGGAACTGCCCGACCCACGAGGCCTCTTTTCCTCCCTCTCTTCCCGCTCCTGGCGGTGAACAGACTAAATATCTCGAGCTATGTCAACAACCTGCTCGAATGAAGCTTCCGATACTCTCTCTCGAGTCATAAACAACCGAAGCTAATAAGAAAGACCATCTACGAACCTCCTTACCCTCTCCCTGTCAGTAGGGATAATCTCAGAAGCATGCCTAATTAACTCGGAAAATCTCATCTCGTACTGAGTGACTGATAACTCTCCCTGGCGCAACTGCTGAAACTGCCTACGCTGCTCCTCTCTGTGGGACTGAGGAACATACTTCTCCAAAAAGATCTCAGAGAACTGCTGCCATGTAAAAGGTGTTGAACTACCCGGTCTACGCCTCTCGAAAGACTCCCACCAAGTAAAAGTAGCACCCGCAAACTGAAAGGTCACAAACGAGACCCCACTGGTCTCCAGAATACCTGCGGTGCGCAGTATCCGATGGCACCTATCTAGAAATCCCTTGGCATCCTCGCCCTCTGTACCGCTGAAGGTCGGAGGTTGAAGTCTGCTTAATCTCTCCAACCTGCGCTGCTCGTCCTCAGGCATAGCAGGGACCACATAATCCTGAACCGGAGCAGCTGGCTGAGCGGGGGCTGCTCCCGGTGTCTGAATACCTTGTGCAGCCTGCTCAGGTGCCCGGGCAGCTGGAGTCTAATTTCCTCCCCCGGCCTGAGCTATGGTGGCAGAAGAAGACATGGCAACGACCTGAACCAAACCGGTGCATACTGAGAATATCTGAGACAGGGCCTCCTGAAGACCCGGAATAACCATAGGCATTGCTGGTGTCTGAGCCTATCCCCTTGGGACACCATCGGGGAGAAACTGATCATGATCAATAGGGGGATCCTGAGGTACTGCCCCGGCTGCTGCGCGGGCTGGCCCCTACCTCTACCACGGCCTTGACCGTGACCTCGGTCTCTCACTGGTCTAGCCGGTGACTGGTCACTCTGATCGGTATGGCGTATCCTCACCATCTGTGAGAGAATGAAACAACGTAAGTTCAAATTTCAAGAATCAATAGATCAGCAAGAAAGAGTTCAAGAAAGATAGAATGTTTCCTAAAAGTTCGGCAGCCTCTCGAAGATAAGTACAGACGTCTCCGTACCGATCCGCAAGAATCTACTAAACCCGCTCATGACCGTCGAGTCCTATGTAACCTAGGGCTCATATACCAAACTGTCACGAGCTCAAATCCTAACCGACCATGATGGCGCCTATCGTGGAATTAGGCTAGCCGACTAGTGCATGTTCACAATTTCTTTTGAAAATCTCATTTAATTTCCAAGCATTTCATAAAAATATACAGAATTTTTCTTAATATAATAGGAAAATTTTATATACAGTACTTCCATCCCCAAAACCCGGAGCCAACATGTCATGAGCATCTAGTGAAATAAGCCAAAATAAAGTATTATGATACAAAACTCCGAATCAAAGCTAAAATACAACAGGAAGGGAAAGCAGAGATGCTGCGAACGCTGACCAACAACCTCTAAATCCCCATGATCCGGCTCCGTTGCGATATATGTATAAAGCTAACACTAGATATCTGCTCCTGAATCTGCACACAGAGGTGCAGGGAGTAATGTGATTACGCCAACTCAGTAGTAATGGAAATAAATCAAGTCTAAGTAGCAAGGAATCACATAAAAATCAATGTCATCAAGTCACAATACACACAACCTTACTTTACAATAGTATACATAGATATACGAAATCTTCATGCCTTAGAAATCAACTTCACAAAGTCCTTAAAACAATGCACATTTTTAACTACTTTAAAACAAGGATTTGGTATGCAAATGAATGTAGTAAGATCATAAGTAGCCCCTCGGGCAAAAACATGTTTCATAATCAGCCCCTCGGGCATGCCTCACAATCCCTCAGCACCTCACAATCACTCAGCACCTCACATCCACTCATGCCTCCCAATCACTCAATCACTCGCACTCGGTGCGCTCACTGGGGGTGTGTACAGACTCCGGAGGGGCTCCTTCAGCCCAAGCGCTAATATCACTCAGCACCTCACCATCACTCTTGGCCCTCGGCCACACTTAGTGGAACCACTCGAAAAGCCCCTCAGGCGAAGTAATAGAACAGGGTACTCGACCCGAAAACATCATTTTAATGCTCATGTAGTGTAAATCAGGCTGAGTTTCAAATAAAACAGTATGCACAAAGATGCCGAGTAAAATCATCAACAAGTAGTGAGGAAAACTGCAGTAAAACGCCCTCAAAAGGTCTAAACAGATCGGCACAAGGACCTAAACACGGCTTACAGCCCAAATATTTCACAAATCTTTAGAACATAATTTAACATAAGATTTGAGTAAATATGCAACTCATTAGTTGCCGCGGAGAGGACCTAGTCCAATCCAAAAATCAGTACGCGCCACATACTCGTCATCCGACATGTGCGCCTTTCTAAAAAAAATCAGTGAGAAAATATGTAGTCCGGGTTTCCATACCCTCATGACAAGATTTAAGATCATTACTTACCTCTACCTGGCCGCGACACTAGTCAGCTATGCCTTTGCCCCTCAAATTGGCTCCCGATTGCTCCGAAACTAGCCAAAACTAGTTAACATTATCAATATATACTCAAGGAACACAACCCAATCGAAAATTATCAATATAATAAAAAATCTCAAAATTCGGCCAAACCCGAGCCCCGGGCCCACATCTCGCAAACCGAATTTTTTTTACATCATTAGAACCCTCGTCCTCCCACGATTCTATACGTACCAAGAACACTAAAATCGGACCACAATTTCCCACTCAAATCCTTAAAAGAAAAATAATTTCTCATGGACCCTTCTTCCCCAACTTAGCGAAATTTCCAGAATGTTTGTGGTTTAATTACTCAAGAATTGACATAGGAACGTGTTATGAAGTTGAAATTATTACCTCCAAATTATTTCCCTTGACTTCCCTTCAAGTTACTCTCAAAAGCTCTCAATTTCGCATGTAATAATGGTGGAAATGAAACCAAATTCGCACTTTAGGCTTTTTGAACATTCTGCCCAGCCACATAAATTCCTCCTTCGCGAACGCGTCACTATGACCGCGTTCGCATAGAACAATTTCGAACAGGCCCAAAACTAACACTATGTGGACGCGACCTACACCTTGCGAACGCGAAGCACTGCCTCCTGAGGCCTTCGCGAACGCGTCATTGCCAAGCGAATGCATAGGCCGAAACACCTAGGGGCCCCAATACCTTCCTCTTCTTTGCGAACGCGTGACCTTTAACGCGAACGTGTTGACCAGCACACCCAGACCTCCGCGTTCGCATCCTTCTCTTCGCGAACATGAAGAACAAAAAATCAGCTCCCCCAAACGACTCTTAGCGAACACGGCCTCCCACCCGCGAACGCGAAGAACAAAAGTCTCTGCAACAAAACCAAAAAATCTGCCAAGTTCCAAACTCAAAAATCGATCCGTTAATCATCCAAAACACACCCGAGGCCCTCGGAACCTCAACCAAACATACCGACATATCCCATAAAATCATTCAAACTTAGTCGGGCCTTCGAAACACCAAAAACAACACGAAAACACCAAATTTACATCAAATTCAAGCCTAAGAACTTTCAAACTTCTAAATTTCGCGAAGTACGCCTAAACCAACCAAAACACCTCCGATTGACCTAAAAGTTTTTCAGACATATCCAAAATGACATTACGAACCTGTTCTACCTTTCAGAATTCAATTCCGACCTCGATAGCCTATTTTCCACTTCCGACCGGAAATCGCCAAAAACTAACTTTCGCCAATTCAAGCCTAATTCTACACCGGACATCACAAAAATATTCCGAACACACTCCCAAGTCCCAAATCACCTAACGAAGCTATTCGAGCCATAAAATCTACATTCCGAGGTCGTTTACCAATAAATCAATTCTCAATTGATTTTCTCAACTATTAGGCTACTTTAAAAGGCTAAATACTTGAACTCTCACCATAACCACTCCGGACCCAAACCAACTGACCCAACACATCAAAAACAAGATAGCGATACATAAAAAATGCAGAAATAAGGGGAAATGGGGTAAATCTCACGGATTGACCGGTCGGGTCGTTACAGGATGATCTCTGGAGGAAAGTACAGGCAATAGAGTACTCTGTTGTTGATCATCTGAATAAAACTCCCGCCCAAATATCCATCCTATCACTGCTACAAAATTCTGAGGCATAGAGGAATGCTCTGATGAAGTTATTGAACGAAGCATATGTACCCAACATTATTACCAACAGAGAAATGGCCAACATGGTAGGGCAAGTGTTGGAGAGTCATAAGATCACCTTCCATAAAGACGTGTTGCCACCTGAAGGATTGAGCCATAACAGGGCACTGAACATCACAATGCAATGTGAGGATAAGTTTATCGCTAGAGTTTTGATAGAGGGAGGGCCCAACCTCAACATCTGTCCACTGTCAACTTTAAAAAGGCTGGCAAGGGTCTGCATGAAATACGAGCAAGATCTATGAATGTAAAGGCATTCGATGGGTCTCAAAGAGCCACGATTGGGGAAACCAACTTATGCTTACATATGGGTCCCACTTGGTTCGATGTCGAATTCCAGGTGCTAGACATATCCGCCTCCTACAATTTGCTGTTGGGACGACCTTGGATATATGCCGATGGGGCTGTTGCATCCACTTTGCACCAGGCTGTAAAATTTGAATGGAACCATCAAGAAGTGAACATCCATGGAGATGGAAGAAATCCCATTTACACTAATCAGACTGTTCCGGTAGTGGAGAACAGAAGGAAATTAGGTGGAGAAACTTACAATCGCATCGAGCGTGTTAACGCAATCGAGAAGGATAAGTGGTGGAGTAGTAAAATAGAAAGCATATTGGCATGGAGATGGTATGAACCTAGTAAGGGGCTTGGTAAGAATCTTCAAGGCATCGCCAAGACAATACAACTGAAACGTCATGGTACAACCTTTGGGCTTGGATATCCATATACCTGGCAGGAATATAATGATTGGTCACCGCCATGGCGTGGTCCATATTACCCAGTTGAGCAACTAGTGCCGCATTTGAGCCAATCCTTTCATCAGGCCGATACAATATGGGGATCTGAAGAAGAAGAAGCTTTGGCCGTGCTGAGGAATTTTTTCTTAGAAGATGAAGATATGGATTGCAGTGTGATAGTTGAGGAGGAGGAGGAAGAAGGCCTTATCATCCAGACTTTGGAGAAGGGAACGTTTCTCGGAAACTGGACCGCTACACCATCAAGGGCCTGACGAGTCCTGGGGTAGCATGGCTGCTAGCATCATTTATTTTTGAAAACAATTCTTCTTGATCATTTTGTTTTAAACAATATTTTCAGTATTTCATTTCGAAAAACATTGTTTGAGTTATGGAAAATCTCTTTGTTTGACATTTTAATATTTATCAATGGTTTGATGTTTTATTATTAGTATTTTTATTTCGTATCTTTCTCTCCACAGCATTACTATTTCTTATCTTCATGAACCAACGACTGTGACATGTAATGAGACAACGCAACACAAGGACAATGACTCGGAAGAAATAGAAGAAGGAGATGTGATACCTGAGGAAATTGTTAGAGAAGTTGAGAATTTCGAGAACAAGCCTAAGTCCAACCTGGACGAAACCGAGATAGTCAATTTGGGAGATTCTGAAACCATAAAAGAAACTCACATAAACATCCACTTGTCACCGTCAGAGAAGGAAGAATACACTCGTTCCTGAAACTACAAACAACTAGCCCTCATAGATGGGAAAATGATGAATTCAGTGTGTCATGGTCAGCTTTATCAGAATAGAATGTCCAGAGCTTTCAACAAAAGGGTCAAACCAAGAAAGTTCACACTGGGGCAGCTGGTGCTGAAACAGACAAGATGAAGCCAAAGGAAAATTTTCACCCAATTGGCAAGGTCCTTACATGGTTCACAGAGTATTAACAGGAGGAGCGCTCATACTCACATAAATGGATGGAGAAATCTGGCCAAAGCCTATCAATTAAGATGCAGTCAAAAGATACTATGTGTAAACTATCTCTTTTCTTTGTGTGATGTAATAGAATAACGGTTAACCTGATTCCCGTTTAACAGAGGATACGTAGGCAACACTGTGGGTTTGGTCACAATTCAATAGAATTTCCATTTTTTTTCCACAAACAGAAACTGGGGCAGAATTTTGAGGAGGTCACTTAATTAAATGGGGCAAGAATTTGAGGAGGACCCTCAGAATTCTATGGCAAAAGAAGTTGCAATGTCTCTAATAATGTCACAGTTACTGGTTCATTTAACTGATTTTAAAATTGCATATTACTATGTCTTTGAAAACTATACACGCATGCTTTTGAAAAGAAACTTTACTTTTTAGCCAAATGCTACCCATGAAGACTTGAACAGGATCCTCGGGCAGAGTGGAGCAGATCAAGCAGAAAAAGACACGAACCAACCTCCCCCATAAAACTCACGAATTTTCTTTGGATGCAGGAAAAAGTCATCATCATAGGCATCATCTCAACAACACAAGTGCTATACACAAAACACGGTTCCAGCTAAGAATACTTCACTTTTACTCTTACATTTGCATAAGGATAAGCATAGCCTTCCCTTTGCATGAGACTAAGCCCTGTCTCAATTCCCGCATGAGGCTAAGTCCTGCCTCCCCATCTGCATAAGGCTAAGCATTGCCTTCTCTTTGCATGAGACTAAGCCCTATCTCAATTATTGCATGAGGCTAAGCCCTGCCTCCCCATCTGTATAAGGCTAAGCATTGCCTTCTCTTTGCATTAGACTAAGCCCTGTCTCAATCCTTGCATGAGGGTAAGCCCTGCCTCCCCATCTGCATAAGGCTAAGCATTGCCTTCTCTTTGCATGAGACTAAGCTCTGTCTCAATTCCCGCATGAGGCTAAGCCTTGCCTCCACATCTGCATAAAGCTAAGCATTGCCTTCCCCTTGCATGAGACTAAGATCTGTCTCAAGTCCTGCATAAGGCAGAGCATTGCCTTCTCCTAGCATGGGACTAAGCACTGTCCCGAATCTTGCACGAGACTAAGCACTGTCTCTCTTTTTATAAACACAAATATTGCTCTATCCTAATCCTTGCATATTTCTCTTCTCTCGGGGCTAAGCTCTTCCCTCAACTCTACACAAGACTAAGCTTTGTCTTGTTGATTGTCTTTAGCATCATATCTCTACACCTCATAGGCTGAAATATAGCCAACCTGTCTGAAGGCGTCATAGTCTGAAGGCATCATCCTCATATACGGGAGACATCATGCCATGGCCTGATGATCTCTCAATCTTGCACATTTATTCAAAGGCATCATGGCACCATCTTCATTGCCCGAGAACATCATTTCATGGCCTGCAAATCCTTACCATACAACTCATGGCCGGGACATCATGGTCTAAGGACGTCATTCTCACTGTTCAAAAGACAGTCTTCATGGTCCGAAGGGAATTTTCATCGTGTCTAAATTTACGCAATAATTTATACATATGTGCTTGCAGTGCACTTCTGTAAATTGCAGGTGGTCCGGAAAGTAACTGTTATCCTAACAGGAGAAATCACGCTCCGGTTTCCATCCACATCCTTCAAATTATTTCAAACATAACCGTTCATCATCCGTTACCTAGTCTCATTTACCCATAATCGTTTCGAACCCCAATTAACCCTATTTGGAACATCTTGCTTGTTCTTGCAACAACTCCATCGGCTTACTCCACCATTGGATCTAGAAATACACATAGCCTGGTTCCTGTAAAACCAGGGATATGTAGGCAGCTAAGAAATCAGAGTGCAGCCTATATCTTTCAAATCACCCTATTCGGTCAAGATTTGTCATCATGTCTTTACCCGACAACTCTTTCATCCTTCCCGGGTAAAAAGGGCAGCTGTTGATACCCAATTTTTCCCGTCATATATTTTTAAATATACATATATACCTTCAAAATAGGGCATTGAACATCATCAAGTATTTTTTCATAATTTTTAAAGGTTTTAATCAATTTATTCCTGCATTTTATTATATAAATTATTATTAATTGCATTTCAAATAATTGTTATGATGTTTTACCATTTAAGTTTCATCATTTATACCCATAATAAGTTTTGAATATTTTTGATGTATTTATCATAATTATATGTGCATCCTTAGGCTAAATTTGCATATTTTGCAATAATAGCCCATATATATGCATAATTATGTCATTTCTACAGAAAATGATTTTTTATATTTTTATAATATTAAGTAATTATTTTAAATTATTTTTGACGCACAAGTGATATTTTTGTTATTTATTAATTAATTTATAAATTATTTATTGGGTATTTAAAAAATAGCCCTAAGTTCACTAATTTCGGACCTAAACTATAAAGCCCCTTAGCCAATTTACCTAAAACTCCTACCCAGTATCTGGCCCAACCCCTCAAAGCCCAATCCAAACGACCCTTGTAATTACCCGGTCGGTAACCCACTTAGATACCCGACCCAACCCCTTTTAAATCACAACCGTTGATCTGTAAGATCAACGACTCATATCACTCCCCTCTTTTTTAATCAACCTACCCATCCCAAACCCTAAACCTCATTATCCCAGCCCCCCGTCTCTATACTCTCTCGAACCTTCCCCTCTCTCTATCAAACCCTAGCACCGTCACCCCAAAATCTCTCTGATTCCGTCTCAAACATGGAATCAATCAATGATTCACTTACCTATTTTGTGTTACTCTATCATTATACATATATTAATGGTACTACTTAGTTCTTGCCCTATTTTTGGCAAGAACTACCTCAATAACGGGTAGATTCACCCTGATTCTATGAAGATTTGGATGATCTTTCGTCCATATACATGTTTTATTGAACGATTCTTGCATCTTTGGTCCGATTCAAGGCATCAGTCTCAACTAGGGTTTGACATCGTTCCTTGTTCTTTACTGATTTTTGATTAATACTCTTCCTTTTTGGTGTTTGACCAATATTCCTCATTTCTGTTTAATCTACAATGTTTCCTTTATTTTTACCTTATTTCGCCCGAAATATGATTTTAAATCGATTCTTATGTGATATTTTCCTTATTCTCTGTTGTATCCCCTTATTTTAAGTGTTACTCGCATTATTGTATTCTTTTTATTCTCTGTTAACTTACTGAACTCCTTGTTTATGTATTATTTGCCCTCAAAAATTAGATTCTAATTGATTATGTGTTTGATACTTACCATGTTCCTGTTTATACTATACTACTATATAAACCCCTCCCCTTTCCCCTTTAGGACAGACAGAATCAATATACTATCACTGAAAACTTAGGGTTTAATTCTGATTCTCTTTGCTCTTGTTTGCTTCTGGTTTTGGCTGGCTGAAAGCAATGCCAATTAATTCTGGGCTCTCGACTATTGTGGTGTATTTCTTGATTTTTTTGCCTAACTGGTGAATGACTACCATTAGTCATTCATTTCTATGTATCTATGTACTATGTTTATAATCCATCGTGTTTAAAGCACATTCTGAGCATGATTCTGCCAATTGCATGCTTGTATGATTCTCTCTTAGTCCTATAATTGATACTGTTAGTTCTGAGATTGATTATCTTTGAATAATATGAATCCTCCTAAAATCTAGCTTAATGTTTAACTTATCTCATGCACACTGTTTGCTAATCCTGCACCTGTTCTGAACTTTGCGTTCTTAGGATACTACCAACATGAAATTAGTTAATTAATCCTAACTTGGCAGATTTGTATTTGTGCCCTGCAAACTTGTTTTCTAACATGCTTTGCACCCTTATGGATTCATGTGATAATTTGACTAATTGCCTTAACACTTTGCCTAAATGCTTATGTGATTAAACAAGGTTTTCCTAAATACTAGCATGAACATTTAGCTTAACCAGACTTCAACTTATTTGAACTGTGTTTGAGCATGAACCTTGCTTGTTTTCTTGGTGCAATTCCGCCTACAAGTTCTGTGTCTTAAACTTTGTTTTTATTTTCTTCTGAAATCAAAACTGTTTTAAATCTGTCTCTCCCTCTTTTATATGATGTTACTCTTTTAAAAACTTCCACTTTCAGTCCCTTAGGTTCTATCCTCTACCACCCTAGTGTGAGCACTGCTCAGGGTTCATATGAGACTCATGTGAACTCCGACACACTAGGAACTGGTTCCTAATATCTTTTGAATCATCTCCGAATATTTGGTTCTGGTCTGAGCATTTCCTTGGGTCCGTGAGGCCCTTGGGAACTTTGACACATTGAAATCTGGTTCTATATGTGCTACGGGTGAATCACTCGTATTTTCCTATAGACCTATGAAATGAGCCTTGAAGTTGATTGGTTTGAAGGCCTGGTTACCAGGTTTATTTGGGCCTAATGAAGGCTCCCTATAGTGTATCATATTTCTATTATGTAATTCATTCATTATCTGTTCTGTAATAACTTGGTAATAAATAGATTCTAGGTATTTAGTAAAATCAGGAGGGGGGAGGGGGCGGCTTCTTATTTCCCTTTGTTAATCTGGGTAGAAATCCTGCCTGTATGGTTTCATCTATGTTGTTAATCCTGTTCATTTGTGAAAACTGTATAAGTTCTATGTTGTGTTTAGAAATCCTGCCTATAAGACTTTCATTGGTGATGTTGATTCTGAGTTCTATATTTGTGTATTAGAGATCCTGCCTATAGGGTTACTATTATAATTGCGTTAGAAAATCCTGCCCATAGGATCTATCAATACGTCCAACAAACATGTGTTAGCAATCATGCCTATAGGACCCCAATGTTTGATTCAATTATTTTCTGGCAATATGTACAATTTTTGCCCATGTACTGCTTAATAGATATCATACCTATAGGACTAAAATCAATTTCAAACCTAGAGATCATGCCTATAGGATTTAAATCAATTCGGTAATAGATACCATGCCTATAGGACTAACACCGATTTTAAATCTAGAGATCATGCCTATAGGATTTAAATCAATTCGCTCATAGAAGTCATGCCTATAGGATTCTATTGGTTCTGAATATAATCGTCAATGTCAATCACTTAGACAATATGCCTATAAGATCAAAAATAACAATTCTGGATTCGTAATTGTGATTCATTATTGTCTGAAATGCCTAGATATTATACTGAATAAAAACAGTAGGCAAATGATAGGTCCTGACACTCACCTTAATAAAACCGCCTCTATATATCTGTCTTCTCGCCTAGATATTCTGCCTATAGGAACTTTAAGATTAATAAATCTTGCCAAATCAATTGCGTGCATTTGTTTTTTTATGTGTGGAGGTCAGTATGAGCCCCTATCTGCCTTGTCTGGAAGTCCTAATTGTTTTGCTTGTCGCCTAGTCTTTTACAATTTTGAGCAACTAAGGTTTAGTCTAGAACTATCCCAAATAGAGTTCCTAATCCCTCCAGGGCCATAGGTAAGGGACGGGTAGTGCATGCATAGGAAATGAACTAGAATCAATTAGAGCACTTTAGGTAACAACGTAAAGATAGTAATCGGGTAGTAGGAAATGATAGTCTGTACGCTAAATACCATGAGTAACGCCCCAACTTGAGGGAGTTACAAAGTATTGCACGGGGTGATCCTATAGGCTAAAAAACATAGGACCCCCCATCCCTATTAATTAGTTTTCTTTTCCTTAAACTAATTCACTTAATTTAAGTTCGGCTGGGACCCACCATTGTGGACCTCGAGGGGTGCCTAACATCTTGCCCTCAAGGTAATTTGATCCCTTACCCGATCTCTGGTGATGTAAACCAGTATAACATGAGTTATCTGCTTTAGGTACTTTAATGCACCTTAATCTGTTAGGTGGAGACTCTAAACCAATTCCTTTTCCTTACCCTCTCAGAAGGAGTTATCCCAAAAATGCGAAACCTGATTTCGCGAGAAAAAGAGGGCACGACAAGACCCGATCCCCTATTTTCTTCTTTCCTCGTATATTTTTGTGCTTATGTGACTTGTCGGGAGAATTTGTTTTTGGTTTGGAGTGAAATGGGGCACTTAGTCCTTAAAATGGAAGCTTAAGTTCTAGGATTTTGACCGTAGTTGGAGCTGTGTGAAGACGACTCTGAAATCAAGTTTCGTCAGTTTTGTTAGCTCCGTTGGATGATTTTGAACTTAGGAGCGTGATCGGATTGTAAATTGGAGGTCTGTAGCTAAATAAGGCTTGAAATGACGAAAGTTGGATTTTTGGGAAGTTTGACCAGGATTGGACTTTTTGATACCGGGGTCGGTTTCCAATTTTGAAAATTGGAGTTGGTCTGTAATGTCAATTATGACTTTTGTGCAAAATTGGAGGTCAATTGTACATGTTTTGATAGGTTTCAACATCGGTTGTAGAATTTTGAAGTTTCAAGTTCATTAAGTTTGAATTGGAGTGCAATTCGTGTTTTTAGCATTGTTTGATGTGATTCAAAGGCTCGACTAGGTTCGTATGATGTTTTAGGACTTGTTCGTACGTCTGGTTGAGCACCGAGGGCCTCAGGTAGATTTCGGGTGGTTAACGGACTAGTTTTAGACTTGTTGGAATTGTAGGAAAAAAATTAGATGTTCTGTTGTTGGTTTCCTTCATAGCATTGGCGAGGGAGGTCTCGCGTTCGTGTAAGGTATCTGGAACCCAGCGGAGTTTTGTCCTTCGTGTTCGGGATGTAGGTCCCACATTCGCGAAGTTATGAGGTGTTAGATCTACACGTTCATGATAGGGACCTCGCGTTCGCGTAGAGACAACTGGCCTAATGAGTCCCCTGACAGTTAGCCTACGCGTTCGCGATGAGGGTCCCCCGTTCACGTAGAGTCAGGATGTGTAGGATCCACGTTCACGATTGGGCCATAACGTTTGCGAAGGAGGTTTTTGGACTGAATCATTATTATTCTTCGCGAACGCTAGGATTGTTCCGCGTTCGCGAATAAGGAATCACTAGGCAGTTATAAACATTTCAAAAATGAGGGTTTTGCCATTTTTATCAAAACTTGAGATAGAGAGCTTAGATTTGGATGAGATTTTGAGAGGCATCGATTGGGTAATAATTCTTCACTTGTTTTTGGTTATATCCCACTAATCTATCATTAAATTCACCTTCTAATTTAATATTTGAGTTGAGAAATTTGGGAAAAAGTGGAAGAAGTTCTTCAACCAAACTTTTGGGTTTTGATTGAGGTTTTGGGATCGGATTTCAGTAATTTTGGTATGAGTGAGCTCGTGGTTGAATGGGTATTCATATTTTTTTTATTTTTACTCGATTCCAATTTGTGGGCCCGAGTCGACTTTTTGTGACGATTTTCAAAATTTTTGTTAAAATCTTGATTTTGTTAATTAGATTAGTTTATTATAGTTGTATTTATAGTATGTAATTAATTTTGGCTAGATTTGGGCCATTCGAAATCGGAAAGTCGAGGAAAAGGCGTTCTTGTTGATTGATTGAGCTTGTCTCGAGGTAAGTGGCTTGCCTAACCTTGTGTGGGGAAAATCCCTTAGGATTTGGTATTGTTTTGACACTTCTATGATATGTGAGTGTCGTGTACGCGAGGTGACGGGTGCGTACACGGGATAGTTATTGCAAATATCTGGTTTTATATTGAGCAGTAACCTGTTATGTCTTTAATGAGTTATCCCAACATGTGTAGTTATCCTGTTTAGCTTAATATCACACGCATATGTGTCTTAAATGCCTATTTGTAATATGTGCAGCATGCTTCATTGATTTTCCTGTCTTTCCTTGACTCGTATTTAGTCTTAAACTGTAGGATTTCTTGTTGTTAATTGTTGTTGCTATTGATTTCGAGCTGTGTGTTTACTTTTGGGACTACGACGCAGTACCTAGGGAGATCTCCTTACATATTTACCTTTGGAACTACGAGGCGGTACCTCGGGATATCCCCCTACACATACTTTTGGGACTACGAGGTGGATCGGGAGATCCTCATGTATATTTACTTTTGGGACTACGAGATGGTATCTCGGGAGCGCCCTTGTTGTTTACCTCTATGTGCTGTGTTGTTATTTTCTGTAAATTATCTTTTGTTAAATTCACAGTCTCTCGTCATGTTGTTATATATTCTGTCTTATTATTATATCCCAGTTGGGCCCTGACCCGACCTGACCTCGTCTCTACTCTACCGAGGTTAGGCTTGGCACTTACTGGGTACATATGTGGTGTACTCATGCTACTCTTCAGCATATGTTTTGTGTGCATATCCAGGTACCTCCTACCATCCCCGCGATTAGTTGCGTTCTTGTTGCTGCTCTGGATACTTCAAGGTATATCTTCCAGCGTCCGCAAACCTTGAAGTCCCCCTCTATCCCTTATATTATTTCCTACTTTATTTCTTCTAGTTACTGATGTATAAAAACTGTTAGCCAAATTCTTAGAGCTTGTGACTTGTGACTATCGGGTTTTGGGAATATTGTTTATACTTGAGTGCTGGTTTACTTGTACATTCTAAGCGACATTTTATCAGTATATAGTTATTTGTTGAAGTTTAGTTAGTTAAATACTACTTTTATTTCTGTTATTTCAAAATTGTTAGGCTTATCTAGTCGTAGCGACTAGGTGCCATCACGACATCTTACAGAGGGAGAATCGGGTCGTGACAAGTTTGTATCAGAGCTCTAGGTTCGTAGGTGTTATGAGTCACAAACAGGTTTATTAGAGTCTCACGGATCAGTACGGAGATGCCTATACTTATCTTCGGGAGGCTATGGAACTGTTAGGAAAATTTCAATTCTTTGATTCCATGTCGTCCGAAATTGTTGATTTCGAAATTCTAAACTTCTATCTTCTATTCTCTCATAGATGGCGAGGACACGTACCAGCGGATTATATGACCATTGATGTGTGGCTAGAATTCGTGATTTTAAGCATTATATACCTCGCATTTTATGTG
>MDKJ01212620.1:0-15283 GCA_005239525.1 Nicotiana knightiana
TGTTTGAGTTTCACCTTATAGTTATCCCTGTTGGTGGAAATTCCTTGATATTTAGTAGTGTTGCGTATTAGTTTTCAGTTGAAGACTTTTATGTAAACTTACGTACTAAGTGAGATTTGATATAGTTGTTTACCCTTGCGGGGATGGTATTAATTCCACTGTTGACTCCCTTGCCGGGATGTTATGGTTTATTTCTGTTCACTCCGTTATTTGTTCCTTGTTGGATTGCTATCATTTGATGTATTTTGGTGAGGAAGAGTGTAAAAGCACAAAGGGTGATGCCGTGCGTGAGATTTTGAGTGAATGTTAATGCACGAAGGGTGATGCCGTGCCGATATTGTGATTGTAAAAGCACGAAGGGTGATAACGTGCCATGATATGAGAGATAATGCATGAAGGATAATGCCGTGCCATGATATTGTGAAATAAAAGGACGAAGGGTGATGTCGTGCCGAATATATTGATTCTGATGGTGAGGACGAGAGTAAAAGCACGAAGGGTGATGTCGTGCACTTGTTTTCGTGTTACTATTCTGTTGCTTAAATTGGTATCTAAATTGTGCCTTACCTTGTTATTTCCATTATTTGATGTTTCCTCCCCTCACCATGTTCCCCTTTTTTCCTTATGCTTAACTGTTTATTTCTCGTTGTATTATTTTTCTCCGTATACTATTAAACTGCAAACAGGTTGACTTTGGTTGTCGTGTACTAGCCTCGTCACTACTTCGCCGAGGTTATGCTCGACACTTACTCAGTACATGGGGTCGATTGTACTGATGCTACACTCTGAACTTTTGTGCAGATCCCGGTGTAGGACCCTACGGACCATAGATCGAGGTTGATGCCTTCATTCCAGTAGAGACCCCAGGTAGTTCTGCAGGCATCCGCAGGCTTTGGCGTCCCTTCCTACTTCTTTTTTTGTATTATGTTCTAGTTACTTCAGAAATAGATGTACTTATTTCATTCAGACCTTTATATCTATTATTCATAGAAAGTTCGTGAGTTTGTGACTCCAAAGTTCTGGGATTGGTTTTGTGAAAGTTTGTAAAGGCATACATTGAGTTTATATACCTTGTTTCATTTTGTACTTCTATCTATGTTAGTGTTGTCTTTTCACATACTATTTGGTAATAATAAAGGAATAAGATAAATTGAATATTTACGTTGGTATGCCTAGCGGGTTCAACGTTAGGCGCCATCACGGTCCTGACGGTGGGAAATTCGGATCGTGACAAGTTGGTATCAGAGCACTAGATTGCCTAGGTCTCACAAATTCACGGACAAGCTTAGTAGAGTCTGAGGGATCGGTATGGAGACGTCTTTCCTTATCCCTAGAGGCTGCAGAGTGTAGGAATAACTTCACATCTATTCTTCTCTGTCGTGCAAATTTAATTCTAAGTGATAACTAAATTTTTATTATACTCTCTCGCAGATGGCGAGAACACTTGCTTCTTCATCCACTGATCAGCAGTCCTAGCCTCTAGTTGCACCTCCTATGAGGGGCCGAGGACGAGGCCGAGGCGGTGCTAGAGGACGAGGCAGGGGCAGAGCTCAGCCCAGAGCAGCAGCCCTAGTGGCGGAGCCTCAGGTGGAGTTTGTTGATGAGGTTCCTGCCCAGACAGTCCCGGTTGGGCTAACTCAGGTCCTCGGGGGGTTCATTGCCACCCCAGTACTCCAGGATGCTCTGGTCCGGCTAGTGGGCCTCATAGAGAGTGTCGCTTAGGCAGGTTTGCTTCCTGCAGCACCAGCCGTCTCTCAGGCTGGGGGAGGAGTCCAGACTCCCGCTACTCGCACTCCGGAGCAGTTGGCTCCTCAGTTTCAGACTCATGTAGCTCAGCCGGGTGGGGTAGTTTAGCCGGGTATTATGGCTCAGACCAGTGAGGGAGCAACCATGTTTGCTGATGCTTTGTGGAGGTTGGACAGGTTCACCAAGATTTTCACTACTTTATATAGTGGTGCATCTTCAGAGGATCCCCACGACTATTTGGATAGTTGCCATAAGGTTCTAGGGAACATGGGGATAGTGGAGACCAATGGGATCGACTTTGCTACCTTTCGTCTATTAGGTTCCGCCAAGACTTGGTGGAGAGATTATTGTTTGGCCAGACCAGTTGGATCACCGGCCTTGACTTAGGCTCAGTTCACTCAGCTATTCCTGGAGAAGTTTCTTCCTATCACTCAGAGGGAGGATGTACGGAGGTATTTTGAGCGTCTCCAGCAGGGCTCTATAACTGTCACTCAGTACGAGACCAGATTTGTTACCTTGGCCCGGCATGCTATTATGATACTTCCCACCGAGAAAGAGAGGGTGAGGAGATTTATTGAGGGGCTAGCTCAGCCGATCAGATTGCAGATGGCCAAGGAGACAGGAAGTGAGATTTCCTTACAGGATGCAGCCAATGTGGCCAGACGAGTTGAGATGGTTCTGATGCAGGGGGGTGGTTAGGGGTCTGACAAGAGACCCCGTCATTTTGGCAGGTTCAGTGGCGCCTCATCTGGAGGCAAGTATTCTTTTGGTCAGGTGCATCCTCCCAGGTCGTTTCATTCGGCACTTCAGGTGTCTCGCAGTGCTCCAGGTAGTCGTGGTTCTCATATGCAGTATTCTGATCAGTTGCCCTACAGTGCACCATCAGGTCCTATCAATGCACCGCCAATTCAGGGTTTTCAAGGTGGTTACTCAGGTCGTCAGGGTCAGTTTCAAGGTCAGCAGCCTCAGCAGCCGAGGGCTTGTTATACGTGTGGTGATCAGAGGCACATTGCTAGATTTTTCCCTCGAGCCTCGAGCAGTTCTCAGCACCAGGGTTCTCGTGCCATGGTTCCAGTACCAGGTGTTCCAACGTGCGCTAAGACAGCTAGAGGTGGGGGTCGAGGTGTTAGAGGTGGAGGTCAGGCCGTTAGAGGTGGAGGCCAGGCCGCTAAAGGTAGAGGTCAGCCAATAGGAAGCTGTCCCAGGGATGTAGTTCAAACTGGTGGGGCCCAGCCTCGATGTTATGCTTTCCAGCCAGACCTGAGGCTGAGGCCTCTAATGCATTTATCACAGGTATGGTTTCAGTTTGCAGCAGTGATGCTTCAGTTTTATTTTATCCAGGGTCCACATATTCCTATGTGTCATCTTATTTCGCTCCTTATTTGGTTATGCCTCGTGATTCTCTGAGTACTCTTGTATATGTGTCTACACCGGCGGGTGATTCTATTATAGTAGATTGTGTCTACCGTTCATGTGTAGTGGTTATTGGTAGTCTTGAGACTAATGTAGATCTTCTGCTCCTGGATATGGTAGATTTTGATGTTATTTTGGGGATGTATTGGTTGTCGCCTTATCATGCCATACTAGACTATCATGCCAAGACCGTGACTTTAGCATTACCGGGGTTGCCTCGATTGGAGTGGAGGAGGACTCCTGGTCATTCTTCCAGCAGGGTTATCTCATATATGAAGCCTCGGTGCATGGTTGAGAAGGGGTGTTTGGCCTATTTGGCTTATGTTCGTGATTCTAGTGCCGAGGTTCCTTATATGGAGTATGTGCCCATAGTCCGTGAGTTTCCAGAGGTGTTTTCTGCAGACCTGTCGGGTATGCCACCCGACAGGGATATTGACTTTTGCATTGATTTGGCTCCGGGCACTCAACCCATTTCTATTCCGCCATATCGTATGGCCCTGCCAGAGTTGAAGGAGTTGAAAGAACAAATGCAGGATTTACTTGATAAAGGCTGCATTAAGCCTAGTGTCTCGCCTTGGGGTGCGCCGGTGTTGTTTGTTAAGAAGAAGGATGGATCGATGAGGATGGGTATAGATTATCAGCAATTGAACAAGGTTACCATCAAGAACAAGTATCCATTGTCGTGAATTGATGACTTGTTTGATCAGCTTTATGGTGCCAAGGTAATTTCGAAGATCGATTTGAGATCTGGCTACCATCAGTTGAGGATTAGGGCATCCGATGTCCCTAAGATAGCTTTTCGCACTCGGTATGGGCATTATGAGTTCTTAGTGATGTCATTCGGGTTGACAAATGCCCCAGCAACTTTTATGGACTTGATGAACCGAGTGTTCAGGCCTTATTTGGATTCCGTCGTGATTGTCTTCATTGATGATATTCTAATTTATTCCCGCAGCTGGGAGGAGCACGAGAAGCACCTTCAAGTCGTTCTTCAGACTCTGAGGGATAGTCAGTTGTATGCCAAGTTTTCTAAGTGTGAATTCTGGTTGAGCTCAGTTGCATTCCTGGGTCATGTTGTATCAGCAGAGGGTATCCAGGTGGATCCCAAGAAGATTTCAGCAGTGAAGGATTGTTCTAGACCCACGCCAGCTACAGAGATTCAGAGTTTCTTGGGCTTAGCATGTTACTATCGTCAGTTTGTGGAAGGATTTTCATCTATTGCATCCCTGATGATTAGGTTGACTCAGAAGGGTTCCCAGTTTAGGTGGTCAGATGAGTGTGAGGCGAGCTTTCAGAAGCTCAATACAGCCTTGACCACGACACCGGTGTTGGTTTTACCCACAGGTTCAGGGTCATATACTGTGTATTCTTATGCATCTAGGGTTGGACTTGGTGCAGTGTTGATGCAGGAAGGCAAGGTTATTGCATATGCTTCGTGTCAGTTGAAGATCCATGAGAAGAATTATCCAGTTCATGATTTGGAGTTAGCAGCCATTGTTCACGCGCTGAAGATTTGGAGGCATTATTTATATGACGTGTCTTGTGAGGTGTTCACGGATCATAAGAGTTTCAATATTTGTTCAAGCAGAAAGAGTTGAATTTGAGGCAGAGAAGATGGTTGGAGCTGTTGAAAGACTATGACATCACCATCTTATATCATCCAGGGAAGGCCAATGTGGTGGTTGATGCCTTGAGTAGGAAGTCAGCCAGCATGGGTAGTCTTGCTTATATTCCGGTTGGAGAGAGACCACTTGCTTTGGATGTTCAGGCTTTAGCCAATCGGTTCATGAGATTGGATGTTTCTGAGCCCGGTCGTATTATAGCTTATACAGTTGCTCGTTCTTCATTATTTGATCGTATTCGGACCGGCAGTATGATGATCCTCATTTGTGTGTCCTTGGGGATACAGTCCGGCACGGGGATGCCAAGCAGGTTAGAGTTGGTGATAATGGATTTTTACGGATTCAGGGTCGTATTTGTGTACCCAATGTGGATGGACTTCGTGAATTGATATTAGAGGAGGCCCATAGTTCCCGATATTCTATCCATCTGGGCGCCGCAAAGATGTACCAGGATTTGCGGCATCATTATTGGTGGAGGGGGATGAAGAAGGATATCATGGCATATGTAGCTCGATTCTTGAATTGTCAGCAGGTAAAATACGAGCATCAGAGACCTGGCGGATTGATGCAGCAGATTGAGATTCCTGAGTGGAAGTGGGAGCGTATCACCATAGATTTCGTTGTTGGACTCCCACGGACTCAGAGAAAGTTCGATGCAGTATGGGCCATTGTGGATAGGCTGTCCAAGTTAGCGCATTTCATTCCTGTGGCAGTTTCCTATTCTTCAGAGAGATTGGCGGAGATCTACATTAGGGAGATTGTTCGCCTTCATGGTGTGCCCGTGTCTTTTATTTCTTACCGAGGTACGCAGTTTACCTCGCATTTCTGGAGGGAAGTTCAGCGTGAGTTGGGCACGAGGGTTGAGTTGAGCACAACATTTCATCCTCAAACGGATGGACAGTCTGAGCGTACTATTTAGATTTCGGAGGATATGCTACGAGCATGTGTCATTGACTTTGGAGGCTCTTGGGACCAGTTCTTCCCATTAGCTGAGTTTTCCTACAACAAAAACTATCAGTCGAGCATTCAGATGGCTCCTTATATGGTAGGCAGTGTCAGTCGCCGGTTGGGTGGTTTGATCCAGGAGAGGCTCGGTTGCTGGGTACGGAGATAGTGAAGGATGCCTTGGATAAGGTTAAGGTCATTCAGGATAGGCTTCGTACAGCTCAGTCCAGGCAGAAGAGTTATGCCGATTGCAGAGTTCGTGATTTGGCATTCATGGTTGGGGAGCGGGTATTGCTTCGAGTGTCGCCCATGAAGGGCGTCATGAGATTTGGGAAGAAGGGCAAGCTAAGCCCTAGATTCATTGGTCCATTTGAGATTCCTGATAGAGTGGGTGAGGTGGCTTACGGACTTGCATTTTCACCGAACTTATCAGTTGTGCATCCGGTGTTTCATGTGTCTATGCTTTGGAAGTATCACGGAGATCCAGCCCATGTGTTAGATTTCAGCAGTGTCCAAATGGACAAGGATTTGACCTATGAGGAGGAGCTGGTAGCCATATTAGAACGGCAGGTTCGTCAGTTGAGATCGAAGAGTTATCATTCGGTTCGTGTCCAGTGGAGAGGTCAGTCTATAGAGGCAGTTACCTGGGAGTCCGAGTCCGATATACAGAGCCGTTATCCCCATCTTTTCCCTGATTCAGGTACTTTTCTATGTCCGTTCAAGGACGAAAGGTTGTTTTAGAGGTGGAGAATGTGATGACCCAAAAAGTCATCTCTCATTTTATAAAGTCAAAACTGTGTTCCTAGGCCTTAAAAACCTCCTTTTATCTCACCTCATTTTGTGTGCGCATCCGGAGCGTATATCCGAGAAGCTTCTATGTGAAAAACTAAGAAAAATGCTAAATTGGCCTTAATATTGAATTTAAGTTGACTTCGGTCAACATTTTGGGTAAACGGACCCGGACCCGTGATTTGACGGTCCCGGAGGGTCCGTAGAAAAATATGGGACTTGGGCGTATGCCCGGAATCGAATTCAGAAGTCCCAAGCCCGGGAAACGAATTTTTGAAAGAAATTATTTTACTAAAAATATAAGAGTTTTTGGAAATTTGGTTATATTTGAAATTTATGGTATCTGGCCCATATTTTGGTTCTGGAGCCCGGTACAGGTTCAAAATGATGTTGAGTTGTGTCTGTAAAATTTGGTAAGAAACGGAGGTCATTTGACGTGATTCGGACCTGTAGTTGTGAAATTTGATACTTTGGAAGTTTTGAAAATTTTCTTTGATTTTAATGCTAAATTCGTTGTTTAAGATGTTAATTTGGCAATTTGATCGCACGAGTAAGTCCGTAGGATGTTTTTGAGGTTGTGTGCATGTTTGGTTTGGAGCCCCGAGGGCTGGGGTGAGTTTCGGGTAGGTTCCGGGGTGTTTAGAATTGAAGAATCACTGCTGGTGCATCAGTTCTGGTGTGCCTCCACCTGCGAGCCTAGGGCCGCAGGTGCGGTCCAGCCCCAGCCAGCCCCTTTCCGCAGGTGCGACACAAGTTCCGCATAAGCGGTTCCGCAGATGCGGATGCACCTCCGCAGGTGCGACCCCTAGTGGAGGTGCAAGGGTCGGGCAGTGTGTTTAAGTTAGATGCTTCATCTGATTTCATTTTTATTTCTTCACCAAAATAGGAGGCCAAGGGCGATTTTCTCAAGAGAGTTTCTTCCCAAATCATAGGTAAGTGACCCCTAACCAGTTTCCTTCAAATTCCTAATGATTTTCATCAACTTTTATCAAGAATTCAAGGGTTTTAATGGTAGAAAATTGGGGATTTGGGTAGAGTTAGGGCTTTTTGAATAATTGGAATTTAGACCTCGTTTTGAGGTCGAATTTCGAGACTAATTACATATTCGGTCTCGTGGGTGAATGGGTGATCGATTTTTGGTCCGAACCTCGTATTTTGACAAAGCGGGCCCGGGGTCGATTTTTCAGTTTTTGGGAAGAATGATATAAAACCTATAATTAAGCGTTGGGATGGAATTGTTTGGCATTTATTGATGTTATTGAGTTGAATATGTCTAGATACAAGTGAATTGGAGTCAAATTCAAAAGGGAAAGCGGTAATCGAGGCTTGAGTTTGGTCGTGGAATTTGAGGTAAGTGTTTGACTTAACCTTAGCTTGAGGGAATAGGTGTTGTGTCCTAATTGCTATGTGTAAGTATCATGTTCAAGGTATATGTGAGGTGACGAGTACCTATACATTGGTTTCAAGCATGCCCGTGAATCGAATATTGTGATTTATGTGGTTTCTCGTAAGTAATGTTTGAGTTTCACCTTATAGTTATCCCTGTTGGTGGAAATTCCTTGATATTTAGTAGTGTTGAGTATTAGTTTTCAGTTGAAGACTTTTATGTGAAGTTATGTACTAAGTGAGATTGGATATAGTTGTTTACCTTTACCGGGATGGTATTAATTCCATTTGACTCCCTTGTCGGGATGTTATGGTTTATTTTTGTTTACTCCATTATTTGTTCCTTGTTGGATTGCTATCATTTGATGTTTTTGGGTGAGGAAGAGTGTAAAAGCACGAAGGGTGATGTCGTGCGTGAGATTTTGAGTGAATGTTAAGGCACGAAGGGTGATGTCGTGCGTGAGATTTTGAGTGAATGTTAAGGCACGAAGGGTGATGCCGTGCCGATAGTGTGATTGGAAAAGCACAAAGGGTGATGCTGTGCCATGATATGAGAGATAATGCACGAAGGATAATGTCGTGCCATGATATTGTGACGTAAAATCACAAAGGGTGATGTCGTGCCGAATATATTAATTCTGATGGTCAGGACGAGAGTAAAAGCACGAAGGGTGATGCCATGCACTTGTTTTCGTGTTACTATTCCGTTGCTTAAATTGGTATCTAAATTGTGCCTTAGCTTGTTATTTCCATTATTTGATATTTCCTCCCCTCAGCCTGTTCCCTTTTTCCCTTATGCTTAATTGTTTATTTCTTGTTGAATTATTTTTCTACGTATACTATTAAACTACACAGGTTGACTTTGGTTGTCGTGTCCTAGCCTCGTCACTACTTCACCGAGGTTAGGCTCGGCACTAACTCAGTACATGGGGTCGGTTGTACTGATGCTACACTTTGAACTTTTGTGCAGATCCCAGTGTAGGACCCTACGGACCATAGATCGAGGTTGATGCCTTCAGTTCAGTGGAGCCCCAAGGTAGTCCTCAGGCGTCCGCAGGTCTTGGCGTCCCTTCCCACTTCTTTACTTGTATTATGTTCTAGTTACTTCAGAAACAGATGTACTTAGTTCATTCAGACGTTAATATGTATTATTCATAGACAGTTCGTGAGTTTGTGACTCCAAAGTCCTGGGATTGGTTTTGTGAAAGTTCGTAAAGGCATACATTGAGTTTATATACCTTGTTCCATTTTGTACTTCAATCTATGTTACTGTTGTCTTTTCACATATTATTTGGCAATAATAAAGGAATAAGATAAATTGAATATTTACGTTGGCTTGCCTAGCGGGTTCAGTGTTAGGCGCCATCACGGTCCCGACGGTGGGAAATTTGGGTCGTGACAATTAGTTTCTTTAACCATTGTTCTAGCTCATTATATATAGTTCATACCCTTTATCTGTATTTATCAAGTGTACTTTAATTGGGTGTAATGGGTTGTCTCTCTATTTTTCATGTTATAATTTCATAAATATCTTTGTTGTAGGTTATTTAACTTGAGAACATAAGAACTTATATCGTAAGTATTTGGTATCTGAAACTCACTTAGTCAATTAATACATCGCACTGATTGAGCCCGCTAAGGAGGGGGATAAACTAGTTACCAAGAAGCACCCCATTCTCAACAGAGGCGGATCTAGGTTTGAACTTTATGTATTTAGACTAGGAAAACAACCTTAAGTGCTGGTAATTAGGTTCATAATTTTAAATTAGTACATATTTAATACATTTCTTAATACATATACAGAGTTTGAGCCAAAACGTACCCGTTTGTTACACTATATTCCCCTAATTTCTAAAATTCACTTATTAACAGTGAGAAAATCAAATATGTTCCACCACATTTGGTGGTGGTCCAAGGGAGCCATATGTTACTACAATTTTCATAATTGTTTGCACATAAATATACTAATTCGGATAAAAAACTAAAAAAATCAAAAACAATCACAAAAAGTATACAATACAGTAAAAGCAACTAAATTACTCGATTATATACATGAGATATAGTACAAAAGTGATTTGGAATACCTGTTTTTTGAGTTTTTGAATGGATAAAGAATGAAGATATGAACACTGAACCGGGAAATAAAAGAGTTCCACTACACGACAACACCTTGAATCGAGTATTAGATCGATAAAATACTCGGGACATGATTTCGAGGGAGGGGTGGGACCCAATGGAGTTTATAGCTATAAAAAGGGGGGGGGCACTTTTTTGTGTTCTGTCGGGGAAGAATATGTTGTCCATTTTTAAATCGGTATTGTGAATATATATACTTATATGTCTTATCCCATTCAGGTATAACAAATCTAATATATGTACTATACCAAAACTTTGACCGCCTTTTGAAAATCAGGTATAGGGCATGAAATTGATACGCTGTAACAAACGTGTCGTTAAGGTATAACGCATGAATTTCATGCGCTATATATAAAAAGGTAACCGGTTATTTATTTCACCTATTTTGGTATTTTGAGTCCAAAAATTCAATATTTTTGTTTTGGACTCAATTCAAAGGCGGATCCAAGATTTCAAACGGATGGGTGCCCTGTTATGAAGATTTGAATTTTGAATTTATATTTGACGGATTTAAATATAGTATCTTATCAAGAACCCACTATAGTTTTGAAATTATATGTTCTAAATTATATTATTTTTGAAATTTTAGTGATTTTCACTTATATATCTATACTTCGTGCCGAAAGTATGGTTGTCTAGAGTGGGATCTTAACCGCCAATGTTTCACGACCCAAAATTCGCTAAGGTCGTGATGGCGCCGGACACCATTGTCAGGAAAGCCAACACTCAAAAGATAACTAAAATTCTTATTTTAGTATTTTGAAATCGTTACTTTCCATTTCATTTTTACAACGATAAATAAAATTTACCGAGTAAATAGCGATGTTTTCACAATTTAATTAACAAATACATCCCAAAATCATCCCAGAACCCGGTGTCACAAGTGCATGAGCAATTTCTAAGAAAAACCAAATGAAATACAATAACCGTCCAGAATAAAAATGGGATAGTAAAGAATGTACAACTCGATACTCTGAAGGGCGATCTGTTGGCTGCGGGTCGTCTCGAGAGGTGCAGCTCACCCAAGTCCCCATATCAACCATGCCACGGCGCCAAGCAGGGCCACTAGATATACATGTACCTGTGCAACAAAAGGCACAACAAGTGTAGTATGAGTACGAAAATAACGTGTACTCAGTAAGTATCCCGCATAACCTCGAAAAGGTAGTGACGAGAGGTCGACTTTGACACTTGCTAGAGGTCAGTTTAATATAAAAAAGTGTGATGCTAAACATGGATGTTATAATCAGATAACAAATAAAAACAGGAACGAACAACTTCTTCCATAAATTATAAATCTCAGTTTTCGTCATTTCAGTTAACAACTCATATCTTAAGGCAATTAAACAGTTTAAATCACAGATGGTATCCAGCAAATGTCATGCGCAGGAACTGCCGAGGGTCGAACAGCCAGAAGCAGCATAAATGTAAATTGTGCATTGCCGAAGGGTCGAACGGTTTGAACCATAGATGCATCTATTAACCTGTCGTGGCGTACGACCCGCTCCCATGAGAGTAGTGGAAGAAATCACCCCGCTCTTGGAATATAAATTTGCGAAGCTGTCACACATAATCATACACATTCAAACAGTCCACCCCGACTACATCGGGAAAACAAATACCCAAGAAAATAACAATTTCTCTTTTAATGGTCACGAAAATAGTGTTTAAATCTTTTTTTTCAAAATTTCATTTACCAAGTTCGATAAGGTTTAAACACTTTAATTTCATCAATAAGGTTACAAGTACGGCAAATAAAACATGCTTTTGGGGCCTAGACTACCCGGACATAAGCATAATAGTAGCTACGCACGGACTCTAGTCACCTCGTGCGTGCGTAGCCCCCACAAACAATAGAAGATATTTAATTATTTCACCCATGGGGACAATTCCCTCTTACAAAGTTAGAAAGGAGACTTACCTCGCTCCGAAGTTCCACAACCGAAATTCCACACCCTTTCGGATGACTAATAAATGCACAACGCTCCAAAACCAATTAATATATACCCAATTACTCATTATAAGCTGGTTTATAAAAATTCGTAATCCCAAACGAAAAGTCGATAGAATTTCCCTTGGGCCCACATGCCCGGATTCCGAAATATTCCGAAGATAAACTTTACCCATAGCTGCACTAACTCAAATATATAATTCACCCTCAATTACATGCCCAAATTCGTAGCCAAAATCCAACAATATAAATTTTCTAGGTTTTCTATCAAAACCTCAAGTTTCCACAAATTTCCATGTTAAAAATCTATACATAATCAAAGTATTTAACTCAAGGTGGTTAGGGATAGCTTACCTTGCTATATATGATGAAACCCCCTCTTCATACACTCCAATAATTGCCCAAGCCAAGAGAAAAATGAAAGAAAGTGGCCAAATCCCGCTTTTAAAATAACACACTACCCAGACCCGACCTCCGCAACTGCGGTCTAACTGCCGCAGGTGCGGCCTCGCAGGTGCGGCCCGAACCTCGCACCTGCGCACTCCCCTTGCCCGGCACGGATCCGCACCTACGCCTCCTTTTCCGCATCTGCACCTTCGCAAGTGCGGACACAACCTCGCACCTGCACCTCCAGCCAAGCCAGTCCTTTTCCACTTCTGCGACACCAAGTCCGCTCCTGCAGCTCTGCACCTGCGGCCAAAACCTCGCAGGTGCGGTTACACCAGACACCAGCAGCCTTAGCCTTTCTCAAACTTCCAAATTCGATCCGATAACCACCCAGAATCCACTCGGACCCCCGGGACCCCGTCCAATCACACCAACCTATTCCAAAACATAATGCGGACTTGCTCGAGGCCTCAAATCACATCAAATAACATCGAAATAATGGATCGCAACTCGATTCAATCTTTATGAACTTTGAAATTTCCAACTTCTACATTCGATGCCAAAACCTATCAAATCACGTCCGATTGACCCCAAATTTCGCACACAAGTCACATTCAACATTATGGACCTACTCCAACATTCGGAATCAGAATCGGAATCCGACCCCGATATCAAAATTTTCACTTCCGGTTGGACTTCTTAAAAACCTTCAAATTTCTAACTTTAGCCAAATGACTCCAAAATGACCTACGGACCTCCGAATTCACTTCCGACCGCGCTCCTAACACCAGAATCACCATACGGAGATATTCCCAAACTCGAAATTCCAAACGGACATCAATAACACTGAAATGCACTTTAACCCAGACTTATGAAATTTCTTATAAAATACTAACTTCCACACTATGAGCTGAAACACTCCAGGGTCATCCAAAACCCGATCCGAACATACGCCCAAGTCCGAAATCATCATACGAACATGCTGGAAGCTTCAAATCTTGATTTTGAGGTTGTTTACTCAAAAATCCAATCTTAGTCAATTCTTCCAACTTAAGGCTTCCGAAATGAGAACTTTCTTTCCAATTCTACTCTGAACTTCCAGAAATCCAATTCCGACCACGCCTACAACTCATAATATCTGAAATGAAGCTGCACATGGCCTTAAACTGCCGAACGATACGCTAGAGCTCAAAACGACCGGTCGGATCGTTACACAATTTTACTTGTAGAGGTGGGCCAAGTAATTATTGCACTACATGATTCTTTGAGCATGGGTGAACGCGCATATATTTTAGTAGTTTTGAAATAATATAAAATTATTATATATGATTTAAAGAGAGGAGTATGAGCTCACGTGAACCCATATACATTAAGCTTGATACGCCTAAAATTTGTATATGATAATATCAACACTACGTTTTGTGTTGTCATTGAAATTAAGATTATGTCTCCTATGTTTTACTGGGGTAATTGTAGCTTTTATAGTATGTTTGATGAGTAAATTTTGTGGATGGTCATTCAACATTATATTTATTATTTAAAAGTTGTTCTTTTCGGTTCATAATAAGTGATTTTTTCGTCTTTTTTTTTTGTCCAAATCAAGGAGGAGTTAACTTAGTTTTTTTTCCAAAATTTACCCTAATTTACATATCCCAATGTGTCAAGTTATCAATATACAAATTTTAATTATGGTAATTTAGTCAAAATACCTATTTTTTCTAGGAGTTAGTATTTCTTAAGGGGTGTGCCAAAGGCCAAAAGATCAATTATTATGAACCGGAAGGAATATTATTTACATAAAAATTATCTTACTTTACTTAAGACATAACAAAATAACTTTGATCAATATTTATAAAAAAAACTATCTGAAATGTAAGAAAAAATGACAACAACGACTGTGGGGGACCATGAAGTTATGATTGTATTCATATAGCTCACTCTCGCCACCGTTAATTTGTGGAATGCAGGCCATTGGAGTCACATGCATAGGACCATTGGCTCATAAAGGCTAAGGGCCCTAAAGGTTCATATGAGATCCTAAAAACATCATATATGCTTAATTATCTCTTAATTTAGGTATATTAGTTTCTTTAACATTGTTCTAGCTCATTATATAGAGTCCATGCCCTTTATCCGTATTTATCAGGTGTACTTTAATTGGGTGTAATGGGTTGTTGCTCTATTTTTCATGCTATAATTTCATAAATATCTTTATTGTAGGTTAATTAACCTGAGAACATAAAAACGTATATTGTACGTATTTGGTATCTGAAACTCACTTACTCAATTAATATATCGCCCTGATTGAACCCGCTAAGGAGGGGATAAACTGGTTACCAAGAAGCACCCCATTCTCAACAGAGGCAGATCTAGGTTTGAACTTTATGTATTCAGACTAGGACAACAACCTTAAGTGCTGGTAATTAGGTTCATAATTTAATATTAGTATGTATTTAATACATTTCTTAATACATATACAAATACTGAGCAAAAACGTACCCGTTTGTTACACTATATTTCCCTAATTTCTAAAATTCACTTATTAACGGTGAGAAAATCAAAGTGGTCCAAGGGAGACATATGTTACTACAATTTTCATAATTATTTGCACATAAATATACTAATTCTGACAAAGAACTAAAAAATTCGAAAACAATCACAAAAAATATACAATACAGTAAAAAGCGACTAAATTACTCAATTATGTACATGAGATATAGTATAAAAGTGATTCGGAATACCTGTTTTTCGTGTTTTTGAATGGAGAAAGAATGAAGATATGACCACTGAACCGGGAAATAAAAGAGTTCCACTACACGACAACACCTTGGATCGAGTATTAGATTGCTAAAATACTCGGGAAATGATTTCGGGGGAGGGCTGGGATCCAATGGAGTTTATAGCTTTA
>ML423613.1:8684-56372 GCA_005239525.1 Nicotiana knightiana
ATTTTTCTTTTAAACCCCTTTCGGTCTAACTCTGTCCCGAAACTAAGGCAAAGAAAAGATGGCAAGACTGATTTACAGGGCTCTCATTTGACACGGGTCAATATGCAAAAGGCACCCAGCCTCGTCAGGGGCATCGAGTCGATCCCGACTGGCCACAATGGCTGATGATTCAAACTCAAAACCTTGAAAGGAGGAAATAAAATTGAAGTGCCTATAAAGGCGATTGAAGTTGAAAGGTTGAGCCCTGCGTGGCTAACCATCTTGGCAAGGTTTGAAAAGCCGAAATATTCCAAATGACCTAAAGTTACAGTTGGAAGACAAGTCAGGAATGAAAAGCCAATAAAGGCGAAATAAAGTTGGAAAGGTTAAGTCCCACAGACTAACCGTCGCAGCAGAATTTGAGGGGCCAAAACTCCTCCCCAATACTCTGGAAATCCAAAAGAAAAAGCAAGTGAAAATCCTACAAAGGCAAAATAAAATGTTGGGTCCCACGTGACCGATCGCCATGGTGAAATCTGGAAAGCCAAGGCCCCCAGGATTAGAGATGAAACCCAATCCCCAGCAAGCAAACAAGCAAGCAAGTGGTTGAGATCTTCATCAAAAGAACTGAGATCAAGCAGTTGAAAATCAAGGCCGCAAAACCAACCACCGTTTCAAACTAATAAATTGTTCTTTGTTTGAAAATAGGAAACAGTTGCAAAAGCAACCATGCAAAAAGCAGGTGCAATCAAAAGAAATTGCGCAAGAGCTAGAAGGAGCTCTGCAGCATTGACTCCAAAGAAAGGGAAGTTTCCTCCAAAAATCTTTTCCCGCATATATATAAAAATAAAAAAATAAAAAAAATAAAAATAATAATAATAAAAAATAGAAAATAAAAAAAATAAAAAAAGAAAAGAAAAAGAAAAAGAAGAAATGAAGTTGAATATGGTGAAACCCTAAAGTAGCATAGGGTCCTCAATCCCTAGCCAAACATTTTCTAACCAAGGATTCCCAGTCCTCAGTTGATGCCAACATAGGGTCCCTCACCCAAGCAGACACCGGCATAACCTGGTGATCTCTTCTTTTCCTGACACTAGCATAACCTGGTGATCTTCCTGACAACATCATAACCTGTTGATCATTTCCAGACACTGGCATAACCTGTTGACCTTTCCAGACACCGGCATAACCTGGTGATCTCTTCTTTTTCTGACAACAGCATAACCTGTTGATCACCCCCTTTTCCCCTGGCAACAGCATAACCTGTTGACCTCTCCAGACACCGGTATAACCTGGTGATCTTCCTGACAACAGCATAACCTGTTGATCATCTTCAGACACTGGCATAACCCAGTGATCTCTTTTTTAGGAAACAACATAACATGTTGACCTTTCCAGACACCGGCATAACCTGGTGATCTTCCTGACAACAGCATAACCTTTTGATCATCTTCAAACACTTGCATAACCCAGTGATATCTTTTTCAGGAAACAGCATGACCTGTTGACCTTTCTAGACACCATCATAACCTGGTGATCTTTTCTTCTCCAGACACTCGCATAACCCAGTGATCTCTTTTCCCCAGGCCACAGCATAGCCTTTTGACCTTTCCAGACACCGGCATAACCCGTTGATCTTCCCCCAGACACCAGCATAACCTGGCGATATCTTTTTTGACAACAACATAACCTGTTGATCCTTCCCCAGACACCGGCATAACCTGGTGATCTATTCTTGATGACAGCATAACCCGTCGATCTTTTCCAACATAGGGTCTCCAATCCCTAGTTGATTTCACCTTTTAGGCATAGGGTATCCACCCCTAGTCTGTATTCACTCCGGGTACACAGTTCCCAGCTTTTTATTGCTTTCAATAATAAAATAGCATAGATTTTATTACAATAACTCACGAAATTTTCCTAGTGAAAACTGGGGCAGAAAATTTCGTTCGTTTGTTTTGATTTTGTGCAGATTACGTTTCTAGAACATTGGAACTCGAGACGACCAAAAGAAGAAGTTTCGATCCAAAATAACAAAATAAAAAGAGGAAAGAGAAGATTGAATCCAAAAGTGCACAAACGGGGAAGATGTGGACTATTCAGGACGAGATTGAAGCCATCCGTCCAGTATATCCTGCTTTGATCCGAGGAACGATAAGACAAAACCATCACCTGCGACTAACAAGCATCAGGATCCATGTCAGAGTCAGCAAAAGATCAAGACTCAAGGCCAAGTCCTAGATAGGAATCTTGTAATTTAGCAGTTGATAGGTTTAGTTAGTCCTTCATTTTGTGCTTGGGTGTAATAAGGAGATCAGCAGCAGCAACTGCAGTGAAACCACAGTTACCCGGTAGTCCCAGCTACCAAAACCTCCAGAACTACACTATCCTGATTCCTTTATAGCCAAGGATATGTAGGCAACCTGTGAAGCACGGTTCGGTCAAACTTTTCAAAAAAAAATGCTTCACATGGAGTACGCAAGTGGGTAAAAGTCGTTCATGACTGCTCACTTTGTCTTTGCCCGAAAACTCTTCGTGTTTCCAAGCAAAGAGGGAAAGCTATGAGCACGTGATTTTTCACCCACCATATACTCCTACAAAATTCAATAAAATAAATTAATTTTATAAATTTTGTTGAATTTTAGTGTTATTTGTGAATTGTTTTGCATTGCATAATCACAATTCGTCTCTTAAAATTATTAAATAATTTAAAGTTGCATAATTGAGTGCATCATTATTATCAAGGAATTACGAATTTATAATTGATTTAATTAAATAGCAACAAAAGTGATGACTATTTGACATAATGTAGATTTAGCGATTAATCGTTTGATTTAATCATTTATTCGGAATTTGTTTTCTAGATGATTACGAGTATCAATTAAATACTTTACTCTTAATTAATTGATTAATCAGTGTATAAATTAGACAAAAATTAAGTTAAAGTTAATTATTACATTTTTGCTAAGTTTAAACTTAATTGAAATTAATTAATTAACTATAAGAATAGTAAAACAGGACCTGGGCTAAGCCTGCCTAGGCCCAAATCATCTCTACAACCCACTTAAATACCCAGCCCAAATGGACTCAGACCCGGCCAAGCCAGACCACCCAAACGACATCATTTAGCCTTCCATTCAGCACAGCCGTTGGATCATTTTGATCCAACGGTCCGGAACTAACCACCTAATAAGTATTTAACTGTCCAAACCCTCCCAACTACCCTCTCAAGCCCAGAAGCCTCACACACCCCCCCCCCTTGTCTGTCTCTCTCTCTTCTCTCTAAAGACCCAAACCCTAGCCGCCCAGAACCACCATCCTCCGCAGACCGGAAATCGCCCACCGGCGGCGGAGATCCACCAATCGACCCAAAAATTTCACCAGTTAACCTCCTTCAACCCCTTAACCCTGTCCCACCATTGATTTCCCCAAAAAATCATCCAATTTTGAGTAATTTAAAATCTGAAAATGGTCAAAACCTTAAAACTTTTTGAAGACGATTCCAAGTTGTTCCAGTGTAACTAGGTACTCCCCCTCTTTCCTTTATTTATTTAATAATCAATCACCTAGGTTAGAGTTTTCCCTAGTCATTCAAATTTGAAAATTGCTAGCTAAGGTCTGTTTTCCTTGTTCTCTGTGGATTTTCTTGAACATGACAACATGCTTTTATTTGTTTAACATGCTCGTTAATTTGAATTCCCTTATGATTCTGTCTAGATTCTCTTTCCTTTCCCTGATTATCTCTGTAATAAATGATAGGTGTTAGTCGTCTAGGCTATTGATAATCATATGATCGGGATTTCACAAATTTTCGTTTCTTAGTCATGTGTTGCTTGTAATTAAATTTCGATTGGTGATTCCTGGTCTTGATTTTCTTTTCTGTTGACTGCCGTCATTTAGTTACAAATAAGGCTTGTTAATTGTTTGTTGCATTCCTAATGACGTAAATAGCTAAGTTAATAGCTAATTAACTAGAATTATCGATGTCTAGGCAAAAGGTAATTTCTGGTTCATGACCCTATTAAGGATAGGACTAGCTTTTGATTAAGAAATACTATGAGGCAATTGATTATAACTTAACCTGGAATCTGCACGTTTAAGTGGGTAAAAAATAGTAAATGAGGATAACACTAAACCTTAATTAATGAGCTCAAGGTTCACATACAAGGTGCTCTAATTAGCTACTGATTTTCAGAATAGGTTCCTTAATTAACTAATTAGGTTTGATTAACTAAGGTACCTAATTAGGATCAACTAGCTCAAACTAATAGGTAACCCCAATCAACCTTGACCCTAGTTACCTAAGGATAATTCTAGGGACTTTAAGGGGTAGTATAGGACTTTTAGTTAAGGGAATCTTGGGTGTAACAACCCAAGAACCTTCTAGAATAAGGAAATCAGATATTTTAGGGTTAAAAGGGGAATTTTAGGGGCTGGGAATCTTCTAGAATAGGGCAGTTGTCCCTAAAGATAAGGTTGACAGCTGCATTTGTACTATTTTCAGCTTATTGGATAAGGAATATGCTAAGCATATCCTATTCCAAATACCCTTATATACACAGACACTTTTACCACTAAAGAAGGGGGTTGGGCTGCTAAAAAATCTGAATACACACAGAAAATACACATGGATTTTTAGGATTTCTCTCTACTCAGATTTTCCTAAAGGGATCACACATTAGAAGGCTCTTCATCTCTGAAAACAGATCCTTCCACACACCTTTAAGATAAAGCAGTAAAATTTAGTCTTTTATTGTAGTTGTTTGGTTTTCTTCATCTCAAAACTGATCTACTGGGTTTTCTGGGTTTAAATGGGTCACTCTTGAGTCGAGGTTTCCTGGGTCTCCTTTAAAAGTTGTTGTTGTTGCTGTGTTGGATCTATCTCCTTCTGAAATTCTGATATTTCGACTTCATTTGGTCATATTTTGCTGATTTCTTTTGAAAAAAGGTATGTAACAATGTTGTCCAAATAAAAGTTGTTGTTTCCGAAGCTTTTCAAACATGTGTGTGTCTGCTTTGATATTCTGGTGCTTTGGATGAACTAAAAATGTGAATTCCTGAGGTGGTTGTGTAATTATGAGTGTTGCTCCAATGTATGTTTGAGCTTAAACTCACAAGTATGAGAATCTTGTATAAAAAATGCTTGTAAATGCTTGCTTAAACCCATAAGTCTTTCCTGATGTATATGAATTCCTTAAAGTTGTTTTTTTTTAAAAAGTGTAAGATGATTCCCTAGCTGAATCTGCATTAAGGAAATGGGTCTGACCTTTTAATGGTCAAATTCTTCCTCAAAAAATGCATAAATACTTCACTCACTTTTTTTGGAGAAAATCTGTAAAAGTACAGGTTGAGTTATGGAAGGCTGTTAGCTTGCACAAGAGCAGCAACTGTTTTCTTTATTATTTCATTTTAGGAACTGTATTTTTTAGCAAAAAAAGACAATGCAATAGCATAAATTCTACATTTTTTTATCATTCTTGTAATATGGACTGGACATTCTAAGAATGGACATTCAGTTTTATTTTCTTTCTTTTTTTCACTCATGTGAAATCCCCTTTGAAACTGGGCTAACTCGATAGAACAGCCCATTGAGGCTCTAGTCAAGTTTAAACCTCCTAGGCCATTGGGCCAGAAGGGAGTGCATAAGCCCAAAGTTTAGAGCTATTTGCTCAAAGAAGTAACACAATGATAGTAGGCATGTAATCGTTCAGATTCAATTGAAGTTCCAAAGCATTTCTTGAATCTTTTCGTATGGATTTGTATTCGAATTAGTCTGTCCAAAATCTCTTTGTAAACATTTACTGAAATCCTGGAAACAATCGTTCCAGATTCAATGACTTTCGAAAAATATATAAACAGGAATTTGTGATTCAAAACGTTTTCAATTCATCTCACATCCTTTAAATTTTCTGAATTTACAACAATAGACGTATGAACAATCTCGAATAGGCTTAATGCGTATGAATCATGATTTAAAGAGCATATATTTAGGCCATCTGAAATTGATAAAACTGTTAAGTCAGTATTCTACTATAGCTGAATGTGTTCACTTGACTCTTTTAATATGTAATTTGTGAATCAATATCCTGTTAGATTTCTTATTGAACCTTTCATTTGTTGCATTTTTCAATAGAATTATACAGCTTTATTTTTCTCATAATTAGTCATAGTTAGGATTAGCCAAAAAGGGTTAGATGACAAATTGGGTTAAAGCATGGCCATAGCCCAAACACTTATCCTTTAGGATAGCCAACCTAACTCTGGACGACTTTGTACACATCCCTTGGCTAAATATACCTTTTTAGGCTAAAAATACTAAACCTAAAGAATAATCAAACATCGCCTCAAATAGGCATTATAAAACCGTCGCGATCATAGTCCTGACTACGTAATCTACACTCGGGTGCGACAACTCATGCCCGCATCTTCAACTTCAAACTATATTAAAATCACGTGTTGCAATTGCGGGTGCATTTCATGTGGCGTAATTGTGACATGTCCAAAAGCATAACAAGTCGCGTTCTCATGATTTATTATTCAAGATAAATCCATACTTATCAAAAGCGGCTAAATTTTTTAAAGAGGTTAAATGCACAATAGGCAAAAATGCACAATCAGATAATTTAGGCCAAATATTAATAAAAAGCAACCGTGCTAGAACCACGGAACTCGGGAATGCCTAACACCTTCTCCCGGGTTAACAGAATTCCTTACTCGGATTTTTGGTCGCAGACAAATCAAAACAAAGTCAAAATTTCCTCGATTTGGGATTTTAAAAATAAAACAGTGTCCCGGAGCATCGTCAAAAATTCGGGTGGCGACTCTGAAAATTAAAATAAATCCCAAATCCGAATAATGTCACTTTAATTGGAAAAACTCCCTTATTAACCATTCATTAATCGGGGTAGTGAAAAAGGAGGTGTGACAGTGATCAACTTATATAAACTGCCGTTATATTTTTTACATCATTAGTGCAATTTAATCGAACTCGTTGTGTAACTTATTTTCCAACCGGTTACTAACTCCACTTGTCATGATACCTTTAGCTATCTTTCAAGTGAATTGATTGTGTACCGCATAAATACTATTAAAACTCAAGAGGATTGTAACTAAGGATGTTTGGAATCGCTTATTTTAAGCGCTTATTGGCTTTTAAGCACTTTTCTAGTTTTTGTAGTGTTTGACAATGATAAAAGTGCTTAAAAGCACTTACTTTTAGGCATGAAAAGTACGAAAACAAGCTAAAAGTAAAAAGTTGGATAGTACCAATTTATGACTTTTGCCTTTTAGCTTATAAGCTACTTCCTATGTTCATTTTTACTTGTCTACTATACTGAAATATATTTTTATTTTTACTTGTCTATTGTACTAAATCAAGAGAAAGACAATCTTTTTTTTTTCTTGTTTTATCCTTATCATTAACTACTCATTCCCAAGATTTTTGGAAATGTTATGATTATTATGGGTAAAATTGTAAAATAGATATTTCATTTATTGTTTCTTAAAGGGCGTAAAGAGTCCAAAGTGGACAACTAAAAGTGAACAGAGGCAGTACATTTTAAAAGCCAATGCCAATACCATCTATGTCATCAAGACACCCATAGATGGTTGCGGTAGCGGATGTAGCGTACTAGTTATCAGTTCAATCGAATATGTTAGGAACGAAAAAATCAGGTGTCATGCGGAAGCTAGTAACGCAACAACTGAACGACGATAAATCAAACAATAAAAGAGAAATATACAAAAAGAGACACAAACATTTAATGTGGTTCGTTCAATTGACCTACATTTAATGTGGTTCGGAGATGAGCAATCCACTATTATAAGAGAAGAGAGTATAAAATATCGAGAGAATACCTCGCGAAGAAGCAAACACAAGTGACACACTAACACTTGTCTCGTAAAGTTTTCCCCTTAAACACGACTCTCAAACCCCATATGGCTACATTGTGGATGCTACTGAATGAGAAGGAAGGATCCTCAATTTCTAAAAGTCTAAATCTTTTCCTACAAGAAGAGATTCACCAAATATGAGAGATTTATGTTTCCTTCTAAGAATAGGAAAGCCCAATTACGGTAAACATGTTTCCCTTTCCTTCAAGAGATAGGAAAATCAAATATGGCAAGAAAATTAGGACAATATCTAACAATTCTCCCCCTTGGCCTAAATTTTCTAAAAAAATAAATCTAATCCGCCTTCTTCACATAGATTTCAACATGTCGCATCTCTAAATCTTCACTGCAAAGTTTTTCTCAATGAGAGTAGCATTCCAGTCAAATTTCTCAGACAAAATCATGATTACTGTCAAATAAGTTGCGGCTAGAACTAAACCTGCCAAGATGAGCCTATCATGAACCTCGCTCTGATACCACTTGTTAGGACCAAAATAATCAAGTATGATTCGGGAGCTAGTAAAGCAAACCTTGAACGACGATAAATCAGACAACAAACAAGAAATATACGAAAAGAGACACAAACATTTAACGTAGTTCGGCCAATTAACCTACGTCCACGGTAGAGATGAGCAATCCACTATACAAAAAGAGAGTACAAAATATCGAGAGAACAACCTCACGAAAAGGCAAATACAAGTGACACACTAACACTTGTCCCGTAATGTTCTCCCCCTAAATACGACTCTCAAACCCCATATGGCTACATTGTGGATGCTACTGAATGAGAAGGAAGGATCCTCAATTTATAGAAGTCCAAATATTTTTTACAAGAAAAAGGACTAGCCAAACATGGAAGAATTATAACTTCCTTCTACAAAAAGAAAATCTCAATTATGATAAATATATTGTCCTTTCCTTCAAGAAATAGAAAAACCAAATATAGTAAAAAAATCAGGACAACGCCTAATAATTCGTGTGGTCCTCCCTCAAGAAAACCCGATTTATTGGAGCTAGTACACTCTGATTTGTGTGGCCCTTTTAAATTAAAGTCAAAAGGTGGTGCACTTTACTTTGTGACCTTTATTGATGATCATTCTCATAAGCTCTGGGTGTATCCTTTGAAATCTAAAGATCAAGCATTTGGCGTGTTTAAGGAATTTCAGGCCTTAGCTGAGAGACAAACGGAGAAGAAATTAAAATGTATTTGTACTGAAAATGGTGGTGAATATTGTGGTCACTTTGATAACTATTGCAAGGAACAAGGAATTCGTTATCAGAAAACTCTACCCAAGATGCCTCAATTAAATGGTTTGTCGGAGTGGATGAATAGAACTCTAGTTGAAAGAGTTAGATGCCTGCTTTCAGAGGCTAAACTTCCAAATACATTTTGGGCGGAAGCACTTAACACTGTTTCCTATGTTATCAATTTGTCTCCTGTTGTTGCTTTGGAGGGTGATTTCCCAGACATTGTTTGGTTTACCAAAGATGTTTCTTATGATCACCTGAGAGATTTTGGGTGTAAAGCTTGTGTGCATGTTCCTAAAGATGAGAGATCGAAACTGGATGTCAAAACTAAGCAGTGAATCTTTATCGATTATGGTCAAGATGAGTTTGGGTATCGTTTTTATGACCCAATTGATAATCAACTTATTAGAAGACGTGATGGAATATTCTTTGAAGACCATACTATTGAAGAGATTGACAAAGTTGAGATGATAGATTCTCAAAGTAATAAGAGCTTAGTTGATATTGATCCAGTTTCAATTGTTAAGGCACCTATTGCACATGAAGGAACCCAAGACAATAGAATATAGTGATCAAGATCAAAATAATTATCATGGTGGAGATGTTATGGATTCTCCAGTTGATGAAGTTGTGGTTGATCAGCAGTCAATTCATGCTCAGGTAACTACTTTGAATGCTTCTTAGAAGATCTACAAGGGAGAATCAAAAATCCATGCGCTATCCTCCTGATGAGTATGTACTTTTGACTGACATGGAAGAACCTAAGAATTATGATGAATCCATGCAAGATACTCACAAAGATCAGTGAATCGAAGTCATGGAAGATGAGATGAAGTCACTCCATGAGAATGGCACATATGAGTTAGTGAAATTGTCGAAAGGTAAGAGAGCTTTATCTAACAAATGGATATTCAAATAAAGTAAGATAACCCTACCTCTACGTCTAGATACAAGGCGAGGTTAGTTGTTAAAAGTTTTGGCCAGAAGAAGGGAGTTGACTTTGATGAAATTTTCTCCCCTGTTGTAAAGATGTCTTTTATTCGTGTGATTCTAGGCTTAGCCGCAAGTCTAGATTTAGAGGTTAAGCAGGTGGATTTCAAGACTGCATTTCTTCACGGTGATTTAGATGAGAAGATTTATATGGAGCAGCCTGAAGACTTCGTAGTTAAGCTTGTAGATAAGCATGTGTTTTGGAGAAAATTGGCAGGCATGAAGCCTGTCAATAGTTCCTCTACTTGAAGACATATCTGGACCCTTGGATGAAGGGGGAGTTTGTTGGGCCCATGCCCATGTTGTCCAGCCAAAGACCTAATGGCCTAATCCTATTCTCTTTTGGTTTCCATTCCTATTCGGAATTGGATTCGATTTTTATTCCTATTTAGAGTTAGTTTTGACTTTAAGAGAAAGCACCACTCATTATATATAAATAGGAAAACCTTGGAGAATTATTCCATGCTCATTGGTACAAGTATTTGAAAGACTTAATCACATAAGAGTGGGTTTTAAGAGAGCTTTCATCAAGAGAGAGAGAGAAGAAAAGTATTTGTTTTGCTGCAGATTTTTATTCCGACCAGCCAACTTCAAATCACATTTTTCCGATTCGTTAACTGCTGGATCGGGCTAAAATTTTGACTGAGTGTTTGTAACATCTTGATATTTTATTTGAACAGTGGAGATCAAATTTGGAGGCTCCTATAATCTTATTTCGAGCCTCGGACAGCAGCTCTAGTTTTGTGACTTCTCCTCTTTTTCAATTGATTTGTCGTTGCTCTTGTTGCTATTGTTTCTCCGTGTTTGGCACTTGTTGTGTAGCCAATTTGGAGAAATTTTATAACCTTCTTATTTTTATAGTGGAGCTTTTCGGATCTTTGTGATCCCGTGAATTTTACCTTCAATTTGAAGGATTTTTCACGTTAAAATTTGGTGTTCTTTATCTTCTTTATTTTCAGTTTTGCCTCTTTCTCGGCATAACAGTGGTATCAGAGTGAGGTTCAAGACAGGTTCATTTTGGCGGGTTTAGTTTAGACGCAACCTAATGATTTCGTCTGAGAAATTTGACTGGAGTACTACTCACGTTGAGCCAAACTTTATGGTGGAGATTTGGAGATACGACCTGTTGAAGGCTATTAAAGAAGGTGGATCAGATTTATTTTGTCAGGAAATTTAGACCAAGAGGGAGAATTGTTAGGCGTTGTCCTGATTTTCTTACCATATTTGGTTTTCCTATTTCTTGAAGGAAAAGATAATATATTTACCATAATTGAATTTTCCTTTTTGTAGAAGAAAATTATAATTCTTCCATGTTTGGCTAGTCCTTTTTCTTGTAGAGAAAATGTTTGGACATCTATAAATTAAGGATTCTTCCTTCTCATTCAGTAGCATCCACAATGTAGTCATATGGAGTTTGAGGGTCGTATTTAGGGGGAAAACATTACGGGACAAATGTTAGTGTGTCACTTGTGTTTGCCTTTTCGTGAGGTTGTTCTCTCAATATTTTGTACTCTCTTTTTGTATAGTAGATTGATTATCTCTGCCGTGGACGTAGGTCAATTGCCTAACCACGTTAAATTTTTGTGTCTCTTTTGATAAATATTTGCTTTACTAGCTCCCGCATGATACTTGATTATTTCGACCCTAACAGAATCCAGCTTTTTTTGCATGGAATATAAATGTATATGTAAGGAATACTTAAATTGTACTAACAAAATTAAACTGGTAATTTTGGAAGAACAATGAGCTTTGAACGGAGAATATTAAGGTTGAATCAATCAAGTTTAAATCTCCAATCCCGTGTGGTCATGGTTGCAATTCATGGAGCAATCTGTCATTTAAATTATTGAAACAAAGGGCATCTTAGTTTTGCAGCTATACACGGTTCTTTAAAGAATAAAGACAGAATGACAAGATTAAAACCGAACTCTATTCTAGTGTTGTTAGAAAAGAATACTACAGTTTATTTGAATGGCCATTGTTTCATTATCTATTAGAGCAATGACAATATTGACTGCAATATTAGTATCTTTACGGTACAATAACGTGCCAAAGTTAATAGGTGTAGAATAATTTTGATACTGCTCTCATGTCACACTAGGATTTCTTGATATTGCGTGTGAGCTCAAAGGTCAATGTCAATCTATATATAAATTGTGTCGTGTTCATCATTTGGGCTGAATAGTTCTATATTGAGTTAAATGGTTGGGTTTTATGTTTTTTTTTTATTTATTGGCTTCAAAAACTCCATTATTGACCACAAATTCAACTCTTTCATCTCACTAAATTTTTTTTAAAACCATAGAACATAAAATCCAAACCATAAAAATTCTTTATTTGAGTTATCGAAAACAATAGCTAGGCCACAACCAGCTTTCAATAGGCCTCTTCAAATGTCATTTTAAGTTTTCTCCAAAAATTATACAATTTTTATTCACTATATTATATTTGAACAATTTCTTTATTTTTGGAACTTTTGTTCACAAAGGAGGACAAGAGGGTATTGCTAATTATGTTTTAAATATCTGGCCTTTGGGATTCTATGCATAAGCAAGCAAAGCAGAAAGGAGATTAGTTTTCAGTTCAATAGTTGGGAAACTGTGATTTACTGATTTCTTAGTTTGATTTGGTAGTGATTTTAATTTGATGGTTATTCAGTGGGTGATTGGTTTGATGATTTAAAAATGGTGGAAAAATAATGAGCAGAAGATGGTAGAAACAAGTGAAAATGGCAAAAATTGACGTTTTAAAAGAAAATGACTCTCTGTACTGTACTGCCTAACTGAAATCTTGTCATGGTCTTGTGTAGGAGTGTACATGAATCGGATTGGTTCGATTTTTATTAAAATCAAACCAAATCAATTATATTGGTTGGATTAGTTCGGGTTTTTTCAGGTTTTCGGATTTTTCTGTTACATAAATGTTATTCGAATCTTACTTTGTTAAAGTTATAGATAAAGTTTTGATAAGTGAATATATATTTAGTAAATATTAAAAAAACTGATAATCATACGATCTATTAAAATATTAGGAAAATTTTGTTAGTAACACATGATAGTTATTTTCTTAGTCGTCTATCAATAATTTTCCGTCAATATACGCTTTCAAGGTTAACACATAAGAGGATCCCACATATTTTTATATGTTTTAAAGAAAAATCAATATAAAATCTTAAAATATATATAACAATTATATATTTATATATCGCTTTGGTTCGGGTTTTTTTATTCAATACCAAACCAAGTCAAACCAAACCTAGTCGAGTTTTTTAATCGGTTTGGTTTGGTTTTTCGTTTTAGTGCGATTTTCCGGTTCGATTTAAATACTCCTAGTCTTGTGGCCGCAGTGGCAAATATAGCATAGTATCAATGGGTTCAATCCATAACTTTTATCTGAGAATAAATCTTTATATGTAAAAATTTATTAAAGTTATAAAAATAATAAATATGAACGTACAACTGCTTGTGGGTGTGTATTAATTTTACGTTGAACAAATTCAGGAGTCCTTGGACTCTCGCAAAGTTGTGTTGGACTCTCGCAAAGTTGTGTAGTTGGCAAAACTGAACAAATTGAAGGGGTAAATATGTATTCTCCTTTTAAAAAAGATTTTATTATATTATTTTAAATAATTGAGTGACTTTTCTAATACAAAACGAAGAAAACTAGATCTATATTTTCTAGAGATCTTCAAAAGTAGCCAATAATTAAGATGTTGAAAGAATTCTCATCCCTTTACAGCCTTTGTGGTTCTCATTCATCAACATATTTTTGTATATATGCTAGCAAGATACCGTGCACCAAAAAGAAAATACACAATATTTATACTTAATTAACCTACACTGGATCAAAAAGGAAATTAATTAGTAGAAAATTTCGTAGGAGGAAAATAAAACCAGAACTCCACTGTTTCCAGGAACATAATTTTATTTCATACTTATAATTACAAGATCAAGCCAAGAAAGAGCAAAACTCAAAGTACTCTTAGCCGAATCGACCCCTAGGTCATTATGTGCGTTGGAAGTGGTTCGACTATCAAGTTACTTTGTATAATAAGGGACCAGATAAATAACTGTTGCGATTGTTGTCTGTATATGACACCCCACAAGTTCACTAGTGCTTAGCCCACTTCCATTCTTCTACAAAACGTTATTGATACTACATTCGCGAAGGAACTAGTCAAGGGAAGAAAAGAAAGGTTAACTACACGTGTCCAAAGGTTGAAACACAGAAAACAAAAATATTAGAGGGTTTATATTTTAACTTAATTTGCTAAAGATAACATTCATTAAACTGTGAGGTTGTTAGTCATACGAAGAAACAAGGTTGTGATGAGTTAATATCGTTCATTTCTTGTTTTCCTTGTTCATTTTCTTCTTCTTCTTCATCCTCTGCATCCCAAAGAAAGTGAGCATAGGAGGCTAACACATAACTGCATCACAAAAAAAAACATGTCTACGTTACATTTTATGAGTTTAACTTTTATGCGCTGACAGTCTACTAACTTTTGTTAATATTATTGTATTGATAGAAAATAAATACTACACGTGGAATTATATGTGACGGACAGGGCATGATATATGGATCACTAATAAGAGGATAACTGGAGGGTTACAATTAAAAGATGTACGAGTTACAAGAGGTACGGGCAAATTAGTCACGAGATGAAAAGACGCATATGCTCGAGCCTAAATTGTTCAATGAAGAGACACGGACGGAATGAATCAAGACAGTAAAAAGCGAAGATTCACGAACCTCCAATTAACGAGGAAGGAGAATCAGAATCGTTACAGGATCTTCATGAACAATTACGATTGCCAATTATAACGGTTCATTAATGTCATTAATGCTCATAATGATTCAGCCATAAAAGGAAGGAAATTAAACGTTATATTTGTATATCTCTATATAAGGGAAGAGAATTTCACTTGTAAAGACACGTTATGACTGATATTGGAATACAACTATTTTCTTTTGCTTTCAATTAATTATTTCAATATTTCTTGTCACGTTTATTTCCTTTTATATAATTGAGAAAGTACGAAATTTCTTGGTTATTAGAAATCCGAGTTCTTTTAAAAATAGGTTTTGACCGAAAATCTTATTTTTTGGTTAAACAATTATCAAGTAAAAATGACCGTGTACAACAATAGGTAACTTATTTATAACATCATAATTTAGTAATCCAAAAAATAAATAAATAATAATCTATTATAACCGGTTAAAATGCAGGAATTCTTACCAATCGTCAGGGGCAGCTTTAACAGCTTTCTCAAAGTAGTTGAGAGCACGAGGTGCATCTTTATGGGATCTCCAAATTAAATCAGCATAGAGTGAAAGTATATTTCCATCAATTGGATTTGCCAATATTGCTCTCCCACAATATTCTTCTGCTTTTACCAAGTTTCCACGGACCTGTTTGAAATTCCATTTATTTATTTATTAAATCAACTACTTTTAAAAAATTACATTGAAACTTCAAGTATATTATATGTTGGAACTCTATCACATTATGTTGGAATCTCGTATAAATGTAGAATATTCAAACTTCAATATATTATATTGAATTTTTTCGGATTTTTTATGATGTTTTTGTTTAAATTTATCTTTACATAAAAATAAAAAAAAGTAGTTATATTTTTCATTGCTTTTGAAGCTGAGACTAATTTTCAATTACTAATTATATATTAGCCTATTTCTGATTTTTCCCATATTCTTACGATATAAAATTAAACCGACGCAAAAAAAAAAAGGAACTTTCTGGTCAAGTTACTTTGTACGTACTTCACCGAAAAGGACGAAAAGAATTGATTGAATATGCAATTCACTACTTAAATTTACTAAAAACAAAATAATCTCTCAATTTCATTTTATATGACATTCTTTTTAAAAAAATCTATTCCCAAAAAATAGGTTTCGATATTTGCAATTAAATTTTAGCACTAAATTAAACTTCTCGTAATATCCTGAATGACATTCTCCAATAACTATTATGACGTATTTAAAATCACAAGTTCTAAGTATATTTTTAATAATATGTGGCAAAAGTCTTTTAATTTTTACTTAAATTCTTAAACTCAGGAATGTCTAAGTAAAAATATGAACATATAAAATGAAATGGAACAACTTTGTAATTTTCTGCTGGTAAAAATACAACTAAACAAAGTACTTACTATATTAGTACCTCTTTCAAGAATCTTGCATAATTTCCAAGAAGCAGTGAATTTTCAGGATTAGCTTGAATCATCTTTATGTAATACAAATCAGTATGATCACTCCCATGATTTGGTGAATCCCAGCACTCAGAATCGTCGCCATTTCCACCGTTATAATCACCACCTCCTCCACCACCACATATCCTCCCATTACCGGCTCCTCCGCCCCTGCCGCCGTCAACCACCAGCTCCACCGCCGTTGTGTGTCTATTCTCTTCCTCAACTTCGCACTCCCCGGCCGTTTTCAATCCGGAAGTCGGAAACAACATCAACCCATTTGTCAGCCTCACCTGTTGAAAGATATAATTAATTAGATGAGATGGTCACACGGAGAGGTGTTAGGTTATATCTAAGTCTCATAGTCACTCATTACTGTAACAGAATTTTCACTTGTTAGGTCCATAAAAAAGAATTAGGTCGCACGTGAAGGGGCGTGTTGATAACATAATAATTAACCCTATAAAAGGACTATTAAGTCGCCCTTGAAAAGGCGTACGTGTTGAAAACATAATTAAGCCCACGAAAATAAACAGGCCCGCATGTGAAAAGCAGTAAATAAAAATATGTTTTCTCTAACATCTGAAGTTTTTAGAAGAGATAGTGTCATACAATTCAACATTACCTCCTCTTTCTCTTCTTCATCTGCCTCTTCATCAACTGTGATAGGAAGTATATCATGCATGGCCATGCAAAACTTAGTGGACGAATATGGCGGATTTTTGAGCTCTTTAAGATCAGTTTCAGAGAAAGTTCGGGCTAATTTACGTACTACTGAATCTTGTGATGATATTGAGAGAGATGATGATGATCTTGAGAACTGTTTTGGTACGTGAAGTATGAAATCTGGTTCTGGGGATGCGTGTTGAGATAACCATGAATGCTTCAGTAACTGACTTGAAGAGCTTCGAAGTAGCATTTTTGTATATTTCTACAGAGGTAGCAAAGTGTTGTTCTGAACTTTGATTTTATAGAGGAAAGAATAATGGCGATTATATGCCAAATTATATTTTAACCCCACATTTTTCTGTCAAGTACCTTTTAGAGCAACCAGGGGCGGATCCACCCTATGGGCGGGTGGTACACTAAGGCACAGTTCATTTGTTCAAAGAAAATTTAAATATTTGAAACTACGTTAAAATATACTATAAATAATTTGACTTTATACATTGTTATAATGGCAAATAATTTGAGAGACAAGGAGTAATTTAACAGTTAAATATTACTAGTGCATTAGAATTTTATTCTTTGAATGTGCATCATAATCCATTTTATGATAAATTATATTCAAGAGCACGTGTGAGACCGCTCCCTCTTTAATTTCGTCATCATGCCAATGTAGAATTTGTTAAATATTTGGTTGAAATTAGAGATATTTAGTTTTAACAAACTTAAAAGATTAAAATCACTCGAGGAAACATTTTTAACCTATCCCTAACATAATGGACCATGTTAATCGATCACTTTGATAAAGCTTATTTGAAATTTAATTATAAGTCCATATACAAATTATTAATTTTATACAAAATAATATTTTTGACTCTAATACATTTTCTCCCTCTTCCACCCCAAAAATAAAATTATAAATTAACATAAGAATATCTGACTTTTTTCTCATCAACTTCCACCATAACTTTACTAGAACAAAGAAATTTGGCCATCAAGCAATTCCCTTATATTTTCTCTTTCTTTTTATTTTTATTTTTTTCTGTGTTAAACAACGAACACGAATGATCACTTTTGAACGAGGGAAGGTCGTTAATTTTTTTTAGCCTTTTGAAATTAATAAACAAAATAGTAGTAATTAGGATTGAATTTGAAACTATATTAAATCATCAAAAATTTAGTTGACAACTGTTAAAAACTATATGTCGGGTGTAGAAACGCCATACAAAGTATATACAACTAACATAATCGTGTATAAATTGTAATTTTTGACCAGATTCTATACAAAAAAAATTTATATTTAAGTTGTAAATAATATATATTGTAGTAACCGTATTTGTATAAATTTTATAAGAAAACTTTAGTTATTTTTCATAAATAAAAAAACTTAGACAAAATCAGATAAATAAATTTTGAAATCTCGTACATACGAAAAAGTCCCTACCTCATTCCTTTATTTCTGCCTCTTTAACTTCAACATGACATTGTCCAAAAAGCCCCTGTACCTGGTTGTTTCATCTGTAGGCGCCAAATCCAAATCTTCATGTCGTCACACTCGGAGATTGTACTTTGACGGTCCTCATTTGTCCAGTCACGTGACACTTCTCACGTGCCAAAATCTGCGGGCAAATTGAGAAAAGCACATAATTTTCAGACAAGAAAGACCTCAGTCATTTCTCTATTTACGGGAGTGCCACTCTAGTGATTTTATTGGCTGGGCTTATCTTTCTGGTGGCCCAATATATGGAGCCCACGAGAATTGTTGTTTGAAAGTGGCGGAGCCCATGGGCTTAATTTAACGGTGAGTTTCAAGGGTGTTGGTCAAATCAAGACGTGCCCCCCATCAATACTAGAATTGGAACTATGTGAATTATGTAACTATTTTAGGGCATGCTTGATGGCGAGATGGGTAATTTCAGTGGGCGGCTCTTTATGCATTTCCCGGACAAAAAAAATTGTGGCGCCCAATTTTACTTTACCTATTGAATTTTTATGTATTCTTAAAAAATAAAGTTTAATTAACTAGTTTTTGTGTAAATTAAGATACGTACACTTTTCTCTTCTTATTCGTTGTTATTATTTTTTTTGTTTGTGCTTATGGTTTCTTCTTAGTTGCAAAATAGATTTGTTAAATTTATTGTTATTTTTACAATTTGATGAATGAGATTTATTCTTCATGATGTGTGAAAGTTATTTTTTAAATTTGAGCTCATTTAGAGTTGATTTGGGCGTTGAATCGTGGCGTTGGATTGTTGAAACTCGAATAACAAGTTTATGTTTCAGAACTAAAGATTCGAAATCTGAAATTGCTTTTGATAGATTGAACTACTTAGAATTTGAATTTCTAAAGTGGCATTTGAAAGATAGAAGAACTTTAAATTTGATTTCTGAAGTTGCATTGAAGAGATTGAACTACGTAAGATTTAAATTTCTGAATCTGCATATGAAAGATAGAAAAAAATTCAGATTTGATTTCTGAAGTTGAATTGAAGAGATTGAACTACTTAGATCTGAGCGGGTAGACTTTGCAAAAATTTGTGAATGAAGGTATAATGTCAATGGTGGCTCCAAAAGTGAGTATATATGAAAATGCCCCGACAAAATTTAGGAAATTTACACTGTACAGTATTCTGAAGGAGAGCCTTGTAACAATGATAAAGTTATTGTCGTGTGACCAATATGTTACGAGTTCGACCCGTATGTGAAAGTAACCAGTAATGTTGCATTAGGGTAGGTTGTCTACATCACATCTCTTGGTGACGACCCTTCCTCCAACTCTACATGAATGTAGGATGCTTTGTGCACCGGCTGTCCTTTTACACTCCATAGTATAGAAAATAGTCGGTAGATATACATTACATGTATAATTTATGTATACTAGCTAGCAGATGTGAATATTTTTAGCTCAGCAGCCCGAAAACTTATATAGGCCCGGTAAAATCTCTAATCACTTTGATAAAGCTTAACGGTAAGATGTGTACAAATAACCACTAATAGAAGCTGTCTTTATTTTAAAGCCAGTGTTTTAACTGTATTTATTCTCTAGCCATTAGTTTAACAAACTTTTACCTGACTGGACGAATCTACCCTTCTGCTATAACTTATATCTAAGCTTTTATTAACGATCAACACAATTAACTTCAGCAACAGCAATAGTATTCAACTTACCCGACTGTGATCGCGAACTTACAGAAGCTTCTCCCTCCGATTTCAAACCATAGTATTCAACTTTCTCGTCCAAAAATCAACATAAATTTACAGTAAGTTATGATTTTGTGTGTTTCTGTTGATTTTTATTTCTTTACTATGATTTGATGGTACGAATTAGATTTTTTTTTTGTTTTTTGAATTTCTGGATTGATAAGCTTAAGGACATCGCGTCCTGTAATAATTCGATAACAATTTAGCACATAATGTTAAGGATTTGGTGTCCCCGTTAAGGACACAATGTCATTAACTTTTTTGTTGTTGTTCTGAATATTATAAAAATATTGTCATAGTTTTGAAAATTGTTTAAAAAAGTTAAGGACACTAGGTCCTGAAGTTTGATTTTGAAGTTGAAAAGTTAAGGACACTAGGTCCTAAACTTAAGGTTCCAATTTCAAAAGTTAAGGACACTTGGTCCTTAACTTTGATTTTGAAGTTGAAAAGTTAAGGACACTAGGTCCTGAAGTTTGATTTTCAAGTTGAAAAGTTAAGGACATTAGGTCCTGAACTTTAGGTTCCAAGTTTAAAAGTTATGGACACTTGGTCCTTAACTTTGATTTTGAAGTTGAAAAGTTAAGGACACTAGGTCCTGTTTAATTTTGAAATTGAAAAGTTAAGGACACTAGGTCCTGAAGTTTGAGTCTCAATTTCATAACTTAAGGACAATTGGTCCTGAAGTTTGAGCTTCAAGTTCAAAAGTTAAGGACACTTGGTCCTGAACTTTAGGTTCCAAGTTCAAAAGTTAAGGACACTTGGTCCTTAACTTTGAATTTCAAGTTCAAAAGTTAAGGACACTTGGTCCTTAACTTAGTCCTTAACTTATAGTACATATTCTTAATTATACAAGGATTGCTCTTGACTTGCAGGATGGAAACAATATGCATTATAGTTGCATTTAATGGTAGATGGACTGAAGAGTATAAGTATCTTGATCATCAAACAAAGCTTTTTCTAGTACCTGAGGCAATTCAGTTTGAAGATTTCATTAAACAAATCTTTGAAGTTATTGAATTGGATAGAGACAAGTTTGAAGCAATGATATGGTTTGATATCAACCTGGGAACAAGCAAGGGAATGCTTGTATCCAAATATTTAGATCTTCACACATGTATAGAGTTACTAAAAACTCATTCACTCTTCAAGGGCTGTCGTTTCATTGTTGATATTTCGCAAAGAGATTTTGGATCAACAAGCACCCTTGAAAATGTCAACAGAGAAACTGAAGACAATCAAAACAAATGCCAACAAATAATGAAAATAGATATGGTTGAAGCTCAACTAATAATTGAAGAGTTGCTTCAAACATTTGATTCTATTCAAGTTGAAGGACAAAGCATTCTAGAGATTGACAACGAACAAGCTTTCGGTATTCAAGTCTTAGAGAGTGCACCGGTAATCGAAGAAGTTGCTGAAAAAACTTCTACTCAACTAACTAGACGAAGGTCAAATTCAAAACAAAAAGAATCCCCAACTACGATATTAAGAGAAAATGCTTCATTGGATGAAATAAAAGTAGGATCAATATTTGACAAAAAGAAAAGTATAATTAATTGTTTTTCAAATATAGAAATTAAAGGACATTTTGAATTCAAGGTTGTTAGATCAAGCTCAACAAGATATTTGTTGAAATGCTATGATGATAGGTGTGGGTGGAGTGTGCGTGCTTTCAGAATTAAAGATTCAACATTGTTCAAGATAGTAAAGATCGAGAAAAATCATGACTGCTCAGTTAACACTATGAAAGCTGATCAAAGGCATGTAACTTCAAAGTTGACTAGTGGTTACATTATTGACAATCTTCGAGATCCAAGGTTTGAAGTTACACCGGCTTTTATCATGGAAGAAATGCAAAAATTGCATGGACTAGACATTGGTTATCACAAAGCGTGGCGTGCTATGCAACATGCTTCTGCTTTAATAAGAGGAACTCCTGAAGAGAATTATGAATTATTGTCTTCATACTTGTATATGATGAGAAGTAAAAACCCGGGAACATATACTAACATAAAGATAGATGACAACAACAGGTAAACAATCAAAAAAGAGTTTATTAGTCTGTTTTATAAACGTTAGCACATGATGTCTTTAACCAGTTAAAAAGTTAAGGACGTGCTATCCTTAACTCTGACTTTCAAGTTCAGAAGTTAAGGACAGGGGGTCCTTAACTTCCACTTACAGGTTTATAAGTTAAGGACGTGCAGTCCTTTACTTCAACTTACATTTTTAAAAGTTAAGGACATGCAGTCCTTAACTTTGACTTTCAAGTTCAGAAGTTAAGGAGTCCTTAACTTCCACTTGCAGGTTTATAAGTTAAGGACGTGTAGTCCTTAACTTCAACTTACATGTTTAAAAGTTAAGGACTGCTCCTTAACTTCTGTTAACCTTCTTTTATACTGTATTTTCAGGTTTGCTTATATGTTTTATACATATGGATCATCAATAGCTGGTTGGAATCATTGTAGACCAGTGATTGCTGTTGATGCAACTTTTTTGAAGTCAAAATTTCGTGGTGTTTTAATGATTTCAGTTTCAAAGGATGCAAATAACCAAATTTTCCCACTAGCCTTTGGAATAGCAGAATATAAAAATAACAATTCCTATGAGTGGTACTTTAGTGAGCTTCGCAACGCTATTGGAAGCCATGAGAACTTGATTTTTTTATCAGACATGCATCAAGCTATTGCATATGCCATTGCAAAGGTATATCCTAAAAGCCACCATGGGATTTGTATCTATCATTTCGAGCAGAACCTAAAGCGAAGGAAAGTGACAAGTGAGGTCATAAAACGTTTTCAAAGTGCTGCAAGAGTATACAGGCACAAAGAATTTGATCTTTACATGTCAGATATAACAAAAATAGATAAGAAGACTTATGACTACTTGAAAGGTGGGCACGTTCTTGTAGTCCACGATGAAGATATGACATGCTCACAACAAACATAGTCGAGTCAATGAATTCTATCCTATTAGAAGCAAGGGAGCTGCCTATTAAGAATGATGGATTTCATCCAAGTGAAGCTACAACGTTGGTTTTATGAAAGAAGAAATCAAGCAAAAGGAACTTTTTATGATGTTTTTTGTTGGGTAGAAGAGGAATTGAAGAAAAAGATAGATTTAGCATTTACTTTGAATGTAAGCATTATGTTCTATGTTTAGGTTATTATTTTAATATAATTTAACATAATGTACTAACTTATAAGTTTTCAACATTGAAGTTCTTCCATGTTGATTCATGGCGTTCTAGAGTTGAAGAAGAAGGAATTACTTTCTTGGTGGACCTAAACAAAAGAACATGTGATTGTTTTCAATTTCAATTTGATGAATTACCATGCATACATGCAATTGAAGCTATTGAGAAGAGAAACATCAAGAATTCCAACTTTTACTCGCACTGGTACTTAAAGGAATCTTAGCTGAAAACATATGAAAGACAAATACATCCTATAGGACATATTGATTCTTGGATTGTACCAGAGAGTGTTAAGTGACAAATTATTAAACCTCCAGATTTCAAAGTGCAACCAGGTAGAAGGCAGAAGAAAAGGAATATTTCAGTTACCGAGTCATCAAAAATATCATTCAAATGTGGCCGTTGCAGAAGAATTGGTCATAATAAAACAACTTGTATATATTCTCCAGCAGTCCATCTATTTTCTAGGAAGCATAGAGAAGAGTAGATCGATTGACTCTTTTAAGCTTTTGCAATGAATTTGATTCATTTAGATTATTCTTATTTGAGTAGATGTCTGAATTTTCAAAATTTCTTTCCGTTTATGTTCTTTTTTTTTTTGATTTCAAAGTTCAGAATTTAAGGACAGACAGTCCTTAACTTTGACTTTCAAGTTCATTAGTTAAGGACAGGGAGTCCTTAACTTTCACTTACATGTTTATAAGTTAAGGACTCCCACTCCTTAACTTCGACTTACAGGTTTAAAAGTTAAGGACACACAATCCTTAACTTTGACTTTCAAGTTCAAAAGTTAAGGACAGGGAGTCCTTAACTTCCACTTACAGGTTTATAAGTTAAGGACTCCCAGTTCTTAACTTCGACTTACATGTTTATAAGTTAAGGACTACTTAACTTTGACTTTCAAGTTCAGAAGTTAAGGACATGGAGTCCTTAACTTCCACTTACAGGTTTATAAGTTAAGGACTCCCAGTCCTTAACTTCGACTTACATGTTTATAAGTTAAGGACAGACAATACTTAACTTTGACTTTCAAGTTCATAAGTTAAGGATAGGGAGTCCTTAACTTCCACTTACAGGTTTATAAGTTAAGGACTCCCAGTCCTTAACTTCGACTTACATGTTTAAAATTTAAGGACATACAGGCCTTAACTTTGACTTTCAAGTTCAGAAGTTAAGGGCAGGGAGTCCTTAACTTCCACTTACATATTTAAAAGTTAAGGACAGGCAGTCCTAAACTTTGACTTTCAAGTTCAGAAGTTAAGGACAGGGAGTCCTTAACTTCCACTTACATGTTTATAAGTTAAGGACTCCCAGTCCTTAACTTCGACTTACATGTTTAAAAGTTAAGGACAGGCAGTCCTTAACTTTGACTTTCAAGTTCATAAGTTAAGGACAAGATGTCCTTAACTTTCACTTACAAGTTCAAAAGTTAAGGACAGGAAGTCCTTAACTTCGACTTACAGGTTTAAAAGTTAAGGACACACATTCCTTAACTTTGACTTTCAAGTTCAAAAGTTAAGGACAGGAAGTCCTTAACTTCGACTAACAGGTTCAAAAGTTAAGGATAGACAGTCCTTAACTTAAACTTTCAAGTTTAAAAGTTAAGGACAAGCAGTCCTTAACTTCCACTTACAGCTTTAAAAGTTAAGGACAAGAAGTCCAATACCCCCAACAAAAAATGTGTCACAACATTATCTTCTTCTACAGGAAGCCGACATGGAAAAAAGATTTTGCCAACCTCTGTACAAGAAATTCCACATCGATGATTGTCACCACACACATATGGTGTCAGAACCAATTGATTATCACCACACCAAAAGATATCTGTAACATCTTCATTGAATTCCTTATATATCTGTAGCACATAGTTATCAAAAACTATATATGTAGTTGTGCAACGAAAAGGATGATCGTGAGGGTGGTAGCATTCCTTCTTTCTCAAATAATATAGGGCAATGTCAATATTCTTCATAAAAAAGCAAAAAATAAAACAAATCCATCAGTCATAAAATAATTAAAAAACAGTAAATTAAGAATAAAGAAAATAAATGCCTTGCGAATTATCAAACCTTATCATCAAGTACAAAGCTACTATGTGAAAGCTCAAGGAAGAACATTTTTCTACTGATTTTTAGCTGATACAATTTGTATGGATTCTTCCTCACGCTATTATCATCAGCATATATATCAATTTGTCCCCTGATAATTTTGAAAACATGAAAATTAGAATTTAGTCCTCATTTCCCAATTAAGGACACTAGGTCCTGAACTTTGATTTTCAAGTTGAAAAGTTGAGGACACATGGTCATGAAGTTTGATTTTCAAGTTGAAAACTTAAGGACACATGGTCCTGAAGTTTCAGTTTCAAGTTGAAAAGTTAAGGACACTTGGTCCTGAACTTTGATTTTCATGTTCAAAAGTTAAGGACACTAGGTCCTGAAGTTTGATTATCAAGTTGAAAACTTAAGGACACATGGTCCTAAAGTTTGATTTTCAAGTTGAAAAGTTGAGGACACATGGTCCTGAAGTTTGATTTTCAAGTTGAAAACTTAAGGACACTTGGTCCTGAAGTTTGAGTTTCAAGTTGAAAAGTTAAGGACACTTGGTCCTGAACTTTGATTTCCATGTTCAAAAGTTAAGGACACTAGGTCCTGAAGTTTGATTTTCAAGTTGAAAACTTAAGGACACATGGTCCTGAAGTTTGAGTTTCAAGTTGAAAAGTTAAGGACACTTGGTCCTGAACTTTGATTTCCATGTTCAAAAGTTAAGGACACTAGGTCCTGAAGTTTGATTTTCAAGTTCAAAACCTAAGGGCACTAGGTCCTGAAGTTTAAGTTTCTAGTTCAAAAGTTAAGGACACTTGGTCCTGAAGTTTGAGTTTCAAGTTGAAAAGTTGAGGACATATGGTCCTGAAGTTTGATTTTCAAGTTGAAAACTTAAGGACACATGGTCCTTAAGTTTGAGTTTCAAGTTCAAAAGTTAAGGACACTTGGTCCTGAACTTTGATTTCCATGTTCAAAAGTTAAGGACACTAGGTCCTGAAGTTTGATTTTCAAGTTCAAAACTTAAGGACACTAGGTCCTGAAGTTTGATTTTCAACTTGAAAAGTTAAGGACACATGGTCCTGAAGTTTGAGTTTCAAGTTGAAAAGTTAAGAACACTTGGTCCTGAACTTTGATTTCCATGTTCAAAAGTTAAGGACACTAGGTCCTGAAGATTGATTTTCAAGTTCAAAACTTAAGGACACTAGGTCCTGAAGTTTGCTTTTCAAGTTGAAAACTTAAGGACACATGATCCTGAAGTTTGAGTTTCAAGTTGAAAAGTTAACTTTGCTTTCCAAGTTCTAAAGTTAAGGACACTTGGTGCTAAACTTAGACTTACATTCACATAACTTAAGGACACTTAATTTTAGGAATTTCAAAATCAATACACTTAGTCCTCAATTTAAATTCACAAGTTAAGGACAAATTTAAGCAATTAACAAATAATAAAATACATTAAGGGACTTACGTTTTTTTTGCGACCTTTCCTTTTCTCCTTGCCCAACCAAGCAATGAATTTCTTCAATAATTTTGTATCATCTTTGGCATAATGAAAAGTACATGTACGAGTATATTTTGATTTTATCCAGCCTGGATTGTTGGAACTATTTTCATTATGTGCCATCGATTTTGCTGTTTTTCTTTCCTGTTCAAGAGGAGATTTCAACTGCCAACTAAGCATATTATTCCTTTTTCCTCGACCAAGCTCTTCTTCAACATTTCCTTCAACCTCCATAGGCAAACCCTCATCAATGTTCATTTGTGTACTTGGAGGAGTAGGAGTAAGAATAGAAAATGATGGACCATCATAACCAATACTATCACCTCTCTTCCTTTTCCTTGTATATTGGTTAAGAGCTTCATCTTTATTTTACTCTGCAGATAAACTATATATACACATTAGTTTGCTGCAAGTTGTCAGGAGCTTCAATTATGAATATAATATTTAGGACACAATCAATACCTGTCTCGTTCACACTGCGTTCTTGTATTTTTTCAACAGACGATTGAGCTGACATATTGGTTGCATTTTCTTTGTCTTCCAACTGCACATTTTCTTTATCTTGCAAATGTTATCCATGTTCTTCAATTGCAAGTTCACAAGATTCTACAAAATATTTAAAAGAGCTAACACAATTAGTACTTGTTATGTATAAAATTAAAAAAAAACACTGTCTAACCTTTTGCAACTGTCAAGATGATCCCAGTTAAATAATTATCTTCAGTAGCATTTTCTTTGCTTCCAATATTGTCGGGAAGAGAGCGAGGTGTAGAGAGATCACATGTTCCATCTATGCATTTGGAAACAGTCTCACTTATGCTTGTTCCTTTGGTATTTTTGAAATCTTGAGATTGTACTCCAGTTCTCTCTTGATACTCCACTCCATCTTCTTCCCTTGCAGCTTCAAAAGATTCTGTAACATTTACAATTAATACCCATTCTAATAATTTACTAAAACTAACATTCAACAAAACATGAAAATTCCATCTAACCTTGACTGGCAGAATTTTGAAATCCAAACTTCTCTTTATATGTGAGAGGTGTAGACATATCATATATTCCTTCAAAACATTTGCATACAATCTCACTTACACTTGTTCCCAATGGACTTTCTGTCACGACCCATTTTCGGAGTCGTGATGGCGCATGTCGTGGAACCAGGCAAGCCACCCATTTTATCTAACTAAATAAAATTTCCCATAAAATGCCCCTTTTTAACAAATTTTGAAATCAATAATAATAATAAATCCAATATTTTTGGGAAAACCAGTTTATGAAATACAAAAGACCAAATCCTACTAATCCCGGATCCAGTGTTACATAGTCATGAGCTGCTAATACTTAATACAATCAAAAGAAATGTCTAACATAGTCTGGAAATAAATACGACAGGTAGAAAGGAAAGGGAAGAGGAGATCACGGGCCAGCTGCTACCTCGTCAACTCTGATGAAACTGTTGTGCTCCCTGACCGAGATGAATTCCTCTGTAACTGGATCTGTACACAAGGTGCAGGGAGTAACATGAGTACACCAACTCAGTAGTAACGAAACCAAACTACGGGCTGAGAGGTAGTGACAGACTAGAACTCTGATAATTCAAACAACAGTATATAAATTGGACATGACAGTAATATATCAAGAAATGAACACGATGTATCAAGATAGGTCTGTAACTCTGCATACTAGCATGAATGCATATAGAACCATGAATGATGTGTACTCATTAATCACTCTCTCATAAGATGGTTGTCATGACCCGAATCCCACCTTCGGACCGTGATGGCGTCTAACGTTGAACCCGCTAGACAAGCCAACGTGTACAGTTAAACTAACATGATAACACCGAATTAACTGAATAAGCTAAAAACAGTTCACAATTTAACAGCTAAGATAGATAAAGTCTCAAAGCTAAGTAAAGACAACATAATACAACGTCGCAATAACTTCCCAAAACCTGGAGTCACAAACTCACGAACTGTCTATAGGAATGCTAAATACAAAGTCTGAAAGGAAATACATGACTATCTCTAAAATCTAGAGGAAAGACAAGACAGAAATAAAGAACTAGGGATAGGAGAGACGCCAAGGCCCACGAACGCCAGCGGTTATACCTTGAAGCCTTTGGGGTGGACTGAAGGATACTCCCTTAACGTTGTCCACTGGGTCCGAATGCGGGATCTGCACAACAATAAGATGTGCAGTGTAGCCTCAGTACAACCGACCCCATGTACTGAGTAAGTGTCGAGCCTAACCTCGGCCGAAGTAGTGACGAGGCTAGACTTGATAGCAAACGTTAACCTGTCCTATTCTACAACATATATCGTGGAAAAACAAGGTAAGAGATAACCAGATACGTAGGGGGATACGGGAATAGAAAATGGGGTAACAAGTGAGATAGAGCAGTTAATTAAGCACATAGGAACAAACAAGAAGGCAATTTATCATAAATATGCTAATGAAACAAATATAATGCCGGAAATGTAATTAATGGCATGGCATCACCCTTCGTGCTTTTACTCTCTTCCTCACGATGCAATGTATCATGTATGGCAATGTAATTATGACACGGCATCAACCTTCGTGCTTTTAAATATAAATCATGGCACGACATCAACCTTCGTGCTTTTAAATATAAATCATGGCGCGGCATCACCCTTCGTGCTTTTACTCTCTTCTTCACTATGCAAGGTATGATGTAATCAATGTAAATCATGGCACGACATCACCCTTCATGCTTTTACTCTCTTCTTCACTATGCAAGGTATGATGTAATCAATGTAAATCATGGCACGACATCACCCTTCATGCTTTTACTCTCTTCCTCACAATGCAATGAAAATTATCAAAATGGCAAGGAGTGCAGCATAGTGGAATCACAAATCATGATCACCCGGCAAGGGGAAAATATCAGTCATTATCATAACAAATTGCCCGACAAGGGTCTCAACTATAACCAACATTTTCAAATATATCCCTTACAGTTGGGTCCTCAATAGGACCATTACATCACAAGTTCATCAACGAGGATTTTCAACAACAATCAACATCCAAGTAGAGATAAATTCACAATACAATGGATATGGAAGCAAGGGCAAGAATTTCATCAAAAATGGACTCACGGGCATGCTTGACACANGGCGATACCTATTCGCTCACCAAAGTTAGGCAAGACACTTACCTCGGGTCCAAAAATAGCAATCAAGCCTTTAACACCGCCTTTTCTTTTAAATTCAACTCCGGAACAATAATATCTAGACATAATTAACTTAAGTATATCAATAACGACTCAATAAATTGATCCCATAGCCTAATTATCCATTTCCTAGCATTCTTCCAAAAATACCAAAATTCGACGGCCCGCTCGGTCCAAACACGAGGCTCGAACCAAAACCCGATCACACATACACCCACGAGTTCTAATATATGATTTATTTTGAAATCCAACCCCAACTTGAGGTTGAATTACCCAAAATCCCATAAACCCTAACTCTACCCAAATCCCCTAATTTCTACTTTGTTTTCATGATTTTAGGCCTAGATTCTAGTGATTAGTTGATGAAAGTGAGAAGTAATGATGTTAAAAACACTTACCTATGGAGCTATGGTGATGGAGGTCTTCAAATTTAGCCTAAGGAGAGTGGGGAAGAAGGTGGGTTGAGAAATGTGGTGAAAATCCCGTAATGTTTCTGTTTTTAAGAATTTAAATCACTGGGCGAATTTACTCTACGCGATCGCGGAAAGGGAGTTGCGATCGCGGAGAGTACTAGGTTTAGACCTACGCGATCGCGAACAAGAGACTGCGATCACGGAAGTACTGGACACTGACCATCGCGATCGCGACCAAGAGATCACGTTCGCGTAAAGTAACACACTGCCCTGCCCCCAGATCCCCTTAATGCTATACGATCGCGTAAGGTCCCTCGCGATCGCGTAGAGAACCACCCCCAGGAACTGTGATCGCGTCCAAGGCCCTGCATTCGCGTGGGGTAATTTCCCACCCCCAACCATAGACACATTGCGATCGCGTGAGTCACACCGCGATCACGGAGAGCAAAGCACAGAACACCAGCAACATATCAAAAACCAGATTTTTCCTAAGTTTAGCACCCCGAGACTCACCCGAGCCCTTGGGGCTCAAAACCAAATATACACACGATTTCAAAATCATCCTACGAACCTATTCGAATAGTTAAACCACCAAAATAACATCAAAAACAATGAATTAAGCTCAAAAATCCATAGAATCTTCTCACTTCATAAACTTCTAAATTCTCCACTTTTGATCCGAAACATGTCAAACCAAGTCCGTTTTACACCAAGTTTCACAGATAACTCACACAACACATATTAAACTTGTTCCGGGTTCCATAACCATAATACGGGCCCGGTAACACAGATTTCACATCAAAGTTTATTTTCAAAAGTCTTTCTTATTTTCAGAAAACAATTTCCTTTAAAAATTTATTTCTCGGGCTTGGGACCTCGGAATTCGATTCCGGGCATACGCCCAGGTCCCATATTTTCCTACGGACCCTCCGAGACTGTCAAATCACGGGTCCGGGTCCGTTTACCAAAAATGTTGATCAAAGTCAACTTTATTCCATTAATTATCATAAATTCAACAGTTCAACACATTTCAACATAAAAACTTCTTGGTTACGCGCTCGGGCTGTGCACGTACATCGAGGTGAGATTAACGGAGGCTTTCGAGGCCTCAGAACACAGTTTCTGCTAAATTACACAAGATGACCTTTTGGGTCATCACAATGGTCCACTCAGTACTAGAATACAGCCTTCAGGCCCAGGGAAGTCCATCCCGAATATTACATGATCACAAGTGACACAGTCAGCAAATACTGAGGAAAAAGGCCAATCCAGCCCCCATGGAGAAATCCATCTCCGGAACATGATAACCACAGAGAAATCTATCTCCGGAACATAATAACCACAGAGAAATCCATCTCCGGAACATAATAACCACGGAGAAATCCATCTCCGGAATATATGTGCGCTCACTGGGGGTGTATAGACTCCGGAGGGTCTCCTTTCAGCCCAAGCGCTATATCAAGCCAACAAATGCATGATTTCAGGATCTCTGCGGTGTACAGTCCGACCTCATAACTGTCTCAAAACCAGGCTCCAAGCCTCGCTCAGTCAGTACCTTCCAGTCTCACTCATAATGCTCTAACATATGAAAATCAGTTCAAACCAATGATAATATAGAATAAATTAGCAACTTAAGAGACTGAGGCATGAAACATATACTATAACAGGACTAAGTACATGAAAGCAATAATCACATATAGAGACAACAATAATCGACCAATCCAATCTAAACACATCCGCGTGAAGCCTTAACATTTATATCTTAGCATGATTTCTATTTCGTTCAAGGTAATTACCACCTTCACAGTACAATATCAATCTGAGATAACCAGTAGACAGTGCCATGGGATGAGCTAGGCTACAAATATTCGGTACATGCCCGTCACTTGGCAAGTGTGTCACCCTAATTAACAGCAAATATGAAATAGCTTGGGGTTTCGAACCCTCAGTTCCAAGTTTGGAAGTGTTACTTACCTCAAAACTGGCTAATACACTACTCCGCAGTGCCCTTGCCTCTAAATTCAGCCTCCGAGTGCTCCAAATCTACCAACAATCAGATGTGTATCATTATAATATGCTAGGGAACTAATCCCAATTCAAAGGTATAAAAATACTCAAAAATCCCGAAATTGGTCAAAACCCGACCCTCGGAACCACGTCCCGAAATTGAGAAATTTTTATACCAAACTGTTCTTTGTCATCTCACAAGTCTGTACATATAAATAACACTAAATTCGGAGTCCAAATGACCCCTCAAATCACCATTTTATGATTCTTAATCCCATGCCCTAATCACCCAAATTTACACTGATTTTTCCCTAATTTCCACCATAAATCCGGCCTTTGATCACATATAAAGGAGTTTAGAGTCCAAAAGTCTTACCTTGATGAAGAACTATCGACTTCCCTCTTCAAAACCCTTCCAAAAGCTTCAAAACCGGATGAAATATTGAGAAAATGGCTAAAATTCGCGAAGGCACGTTTTTTATACCTTCTGTCCAGTACCTGCGGAACAGCACCTACGGATCCCCGGTCGCACCTGCGGAAAAATACTAAGGCCTCAAATCCCGCACCTGCGATTGACCTCCCGCACCTGCGGCCTCGTAGGTGCGGTAATTACCTTGCACCTGTGGAAATCCCCTCACTTGGCCAACTTCCGCACCTGCGGTGCCACGTCCGCTCCTGCGGGACCGCACCTGCGGCTCCCCATCCGCAGGTGCGAAAACACTAGTAACAGAACCTCAGCAGTGACAAAATCATTCCAAACTCCCCGTTGACCATCCGAAACCATCCCGAGCCCCTCGGGACCCCAACAAAACATACCAATACCTCGTATATGATCATTCAAACTTAGTTGCACTCCCGAAACACTAGAAATAACATCAAAACACCAGAATCACATTAAATTCAAGCCTAAGAACTTTGAAATTTCTAAAATCCTCCAACGATGACGAAACTACCCAAAATAACTCCGATTAACCTGAAATTTTGCAGACATATCCAAAATGACATTATGAACCTGTTCCAACTATCGGAATTTCATTCCGACCCCGATATCCTATTTTCCACTGCCGACCAGAAATCACCAAAAACTAACTTTCGCCAATTCAAGCCTAATTCTACACCGGACATCACAAAAATATTCTGAACACACTCCTAAGTCCCAAATCACCTAACGAAGCTATCCGAGCCATAAAATCCGCTTTACGAGATCGTTTCTCAATAAGTCATCTCTCAATTGACTTTTCCCATTATAAGGCTATCTTTTAAAGACTAAGTTATTGAATTCTCATATAACCATTCCGATTTCAAGCCTATCAACTCTAACACATCAATAATAGAATAACCAATCTATAACAAGTCAATAACAGTAATTATAATGCAGGTTTTTACGTAATGAGAGACGGGGTCGTTACATTCTCCCCCTCTTAAATAAATGTTCGTCCTCGAACGGGTCTAGAAACATACCTGGAGTCTCAAACAAGTGAGGATATTTGCTCTGCATCTCCCGTTCTGTATCCCAAGTATCCTCCTCCATTGGATGACCTCTCCAATGGACCTTCACTAAAGCTATCTCATTTGACCTCAACTTCCTGACCTCGCGATCCAAAATAGCCACTAGCTCTACCTCATAAGACATATCATCCTCGAGCTGAACTGTGCTGAAGTCTAACACATGAGACGAGTCACCAACATATTTTCTGAGCATCGACACATGAAGTACCGAATGAACACTCAATAGACTGGGTGGCAAGGCAAGTCTATAAGCCACCTCTTCAACCTTCTGAAGCACCTCGAAAGGACCAATAAACCTCGGACTTAGCTTTCCTCTCTTTCCGAACCTCATAACACCCTTCATGGGTGATACCTTCAGAAGTACCTTATCCCCTTCCATAAAAGACACATCCCGAACCTTCCAGTCCGTATAACTCTTCTGTCTAGACTGCGCCATGCGAAGTCGCTCCTGAATCAACTTCACCTTCTCCAACGCATCTTGAATCAAATCTGTGCCCAATAACTTAGCCTCACCAGGCTCGAACCAACCAACCGGAGATTTACACCTCCTACCATATAAAGCCTCATACGGGGCCATTTGAATACTGGACTGATTGCTGTTGTTATATGCAAACTCCGCTAGTAGAAGGAACTGATCCCATGAACCACCAAAATCAATTACACAAGCCCGTAACATGTCCTCCAAAATCTGAATAGTCCTTTTCGATTGTCCGTCGATCTGAGGATGAAATGCAGTGCTCAACTCTACCTCAGTACCCATACCTCTCTGTATGACCCTCCGAAATTGAGATGTGAACTGGGTACCTCTGTTAGAAATAATAGAAACCAGAACTCCATGCAATCGGACAATCTCCTTAATGTAAATACCAGCTAACCGCTCTGAAGTATAAGAAGTGCTGACAGGAATAAAGTGTGTGGGCTTGGTCAATCTATCTACAATGACCCAAATAGCATCAAGACTCTTCAAACTTCGTGGAATCCCAACTACAAAGTCCATGGTGATCCGCTCCCCCTTCCACTCAGGAATTTCTAACTTGTAAAGTAATCCACCCGGTCTCTGGTGCTCATACTTGACTTGCTGGAAGTTGAGACACCATGATACATACTCAACAATGTCTCTCTTCATCCGCCTCCACCAATACTGCTGTCTCAGATCCTGGTACATCTTCGCGGCGCTCGGATGAATAGAATACCGCGAACTGTGAGCCTCTGCAAATACGGCCCTGCATCCTCATAACTCCGTCATCACCAATAGTCACATCCCGGGCATCACCCTGACGAACTCTATCTTGAAGAACTAACAAGTGGCGGTCATTAATACTGTCGTGCTTTAATCTGATCGAATAAAGAAGACCGGGAAGCCATGCTAGCTACCAGTCGCGGAGGGTCTGACAAATACAATCTCACCAACTGACCCGCTAAAGCCTGAACATCAAGTGCTAATGGTCTCTCTGCTGTTGAAAGGTAAGCTAGGCTCCCCAAACTCTCGTCTCTGCGACTCAAGGCATAGACCACTACATTGGCCTTTCCTGGGTGATACAAAATAGTTAATTCATAGTCCTTAAGAAGCTCTAACCATCTCCTCTGGCACAAATTCAAGTCATTTTGCCTTAGTAGATACTGCAAGCTACGATGATCAGTGAAAATCTCACACTGTACCCCATATAAGTAATGCCGCCAAATCTTTAAGGCATGAACGATGGCAGCTAACTCAAGATCGTACACTGGATAATTCTTCTCGTGCACCTTCAACTGTCGGGACGCGCAGGCAATCACCCTACCGTCCTGCATCAAAACCGCTCCCACTCCAACTCTAGAAGCATCACAATAGACTGTGTAAGAACCCGAACCTGTAAGCAATACCAATACTGGAGTTGTAGTCAATGCTGACTTGAGCTTCTGAAAGCTCTCCTCGCACTCATCGGACCATCTGAATGGAGCACCCTTCTGGGTCAATCTGGTCAAAGGTGAAGCAGTAGAAGAAAATCCCTCCACAAAGCGACGGTAATAACCCACCAAACCCAAGAAACTCCTAATCTCTGTAGCTAAGGACGGTCTGGGCCAACTCTACACTGCCTCTATCTTCTTCGGGTCCACCTGAATACCCTCACTAGACACTATGTGACCCAAGAAAGCTACCGAACCAAGACAAAACTCACATTTGGAGAACTTTGCATAAAGTTTATCCTCCCTTAATCTCTGCAACACAACCCTCAAATGTCGAGCGTGCTCCTCCTGGCTACGAGAGTACACTAGGATGTCATCAATTAACACAATAACGAATGAATCAAGGTAAGGCTGAAACACGTTGTTCATCAAATGCATGAACGCGGTTGGGGCATTGGTCAGCCCAAAAGACATAACCAGAAACTCATAGTGGCCATATATGGTCCTAAAAGCAGTCTTCGGAATATCAGAATCTCGAATCTTCAGCTGATGGTACCCAGACCTCAAGTCGATCTTGGAGAACACCCTAACTCCCTGAAGCTGATCGAACAAGTCATCAATACGGTGCAAAGGATACCCGTTCTTCACCGTAACCTTGTTCAGCTACCTATAGTCAATGCACATACGCATGGATCCATCCTTCTTCTTTATGAAAAACACCGGTGCACCCCAAGGCGACACACTAGGCCGAATGAACCCCTTATCTAGGAGTTCCTGAAGTTGTTCGTTCAATTCCTTCAACTCTGCTGGGGCCATGCGGTAAGGAGGAGTAGAGATAGGCTGGTCTCAGGCAATAAGTCAATACCAAAATCAATGTCCCTGTCAGGTGGCAGGTCTGCTGGGAAAACATCCGGGAACTCACGGACCACGGGAACAGAATCAATAGAAGGAGTCTCACTACTAACATCCCTCACAAAGGCCAGATAAGACTCACACCCCTTCCCAATCATACAATGAGCCTTCAGAAAGGAAATCAGCCTGCTAGGCACGTACTCCACCGAACCTCTCCACTCAATCCTTGGAAATCCGGGCATCTCTAAGGTCACGATCTTGGCGTGATAGTCGAGAACCGCATGGTATGGAGATAGCCAATCCATGCCTAAAATCACATCGAAGTCAACCATGCTAAGTAATAATAGATCTGCTCGGGTCTCCCGACCCCCAATAGATATAATACAAGACCGGTACACCCGGTCTACCACAACAGTATCCCCCACCGGAGTCGACACATGAACAACTGAAAACAAGGACTCACGGGGTGTATCCAAGAAATGTGCAAAGTATGAAGAAACATATGAATACGTAGAACCAGGATCAAATAATACTACAACATCCTGGTGACAGAATGAGATAATACCTGTAATCACTGCATCTGAAGCTATGGCATCTGGTCTGCCCGGAAGTGCATAGAAACGGGCCTGCCCTTCACCTGACCGACCTCCCCCTCTGGAGCGGCCTCTGACTGACTGACCTCCACCCATGGCTACCTGAGCGGGTGGTGTAGAAACTGGTGCTGAAGCTGGAGGCTGGTTCCTGTGCTGAAATGAACTACCAGAAAAGCGGGGACAATACCTCTCGATGTGACCCGGATCCCCACACTCGAAACAAACTCTACCAGCAATTGGCGATGGGGACTGAAGGGAACCCCTAGGACCAGGGTAGCTGCTAGAAAAACCATATGCTGAGGAACCCTGAACCGATGGTGTCTGCGATGAGCTCTGGGCTAGAAATACACTAAATAAGGAACGGTCCGTATGAGAGCTATGAGGACCGTGTCCTGATGAAGCACCACTATAAGCTGGACGGGCTGGCGGATGAGGCTTGAATGGTCTGCCTCTGCTATGCCGAGACTGACCTCCCGAGTGATCACCATTATAATAACCAGAACCTCGAGGCCTCTTGGCCTCTCTCTCAACACGCTCCTACCGGTGCACTGACTCAATCTCCCTGGCTACGTCAACTGCCTCCTCAAAAGAAGCACAAGATACCCTCTCCTTGGTCAGAAAAACACGTAGCTGGTAAGAAAAACCATCAACAAATCTACAAATCCTCTCCCTGTCTGTGGGAACTAGCCAAATGGCATGACGGGCTAACTCAGAGAACCTCATCTCATACTGCATCATGGTCATGTATCCTTGATGCAACTGTTCGAACTCTCTGCGCAGCTCCTCTCTGCGAGATTGTGGTATATACTTATCCAGAAAGAGAATGGAGAACTAGTGCCATGTAAGGGGCGCTGCATTAGCGGGTCTACGCCTCTCATAGGCCTCCCACCAAGCAAGTGCAGCTCCTGAAAACTGGAATGTAGTGAATGGAAACCCACTGGCCTCTAATATCCCTGCGGTACGTAGTATCCTTTGACACTTGTCGAATAAGCCCTGGGCATCCTCGCCCTCTGTACCCCTAAAAGTCAGAGGATGGAGTCTGCTGAACCTCTCTAACCTACGCTGCTCATCATCAGCTAAAGCTGGGACCACATAATCCTATACCGGAGTAATCTGCTGCACTGGGGCTGCCCCAGGTATCTGAAGTCCCTAGGTGACATGCTCAGGTGTCCGGCAACTGGATTTTGGATGCCTCCCCCGGCCTGAGAAGTAGTAGCAGTAGTGGAAATAGCGACGACCTGTGCCAAGCTGGTGCACACCGTCAAAATCTGGGCTAGGGTCGCCTGAAGACACGTAATCACAATGGGCACTGTTGGTGCCTGGGTCTTCCCCGCTGGAATCTCAGCTGCGGGGACCTGCTCCTGAGTAATGAGAGGGTCCACAGGTGCTGCCCCGGCTGCTGTGCGGGCTGCACCCCTCCCTCTTCCATGGCTGCGACCACGGTCTCGACCTCGGGATGGTCCTGCTGGGATCTGGTCACCACTATCATTAGCACGAGTCCTCACCATTTGTGAGAGAATGAAAACAACAGAATTTTAGTTTTAGAGTTCAACAGAGTCGCACGACAGAATTCAAAGAATGTGAGATTTTTCCTAAAGGTTCTGCAACCTCTCGAAGATAAGTACAGGCGTCTCTGTACCGATCCGCAAGACTCTACTAAACCTGCTCATGACTGGTGAGACCTATTTAACCTAGGGATCTGATACCAACTTGTTACGACCCATTTCCGGAGTCGTGATGGCTCCTGTCGTGGAACCAGGCAAGCCACCAATTTTATCTAACTAAATACAATTTCCCATAAAATGGCCCTTTTTAACAAATTCTGAAATCAATAATAATAATAATAAATCCAATATTTTTGGGAAATCCAGTTTATGAAATTCAAAAGACCAAATCCTACTAATCCCGGATCCAGTGTCACACAATCATGAGCTGCTAATATTTAATACAATCAAAAGAAGTGTCTAACATAGTCTGAAAATAAATACGACAGGTAGAAAGGAAAGAGAAGGCGAGATCACGGTCGCCAGCTACTACCTCATCAACTCTGATGAAACTGCTGTGCTCCCTGACCCAAGCTGAATTCCTCTGTACTTGGATCTGCACACAAGGTGCAGGGGGTAACGTGAGTACACCAACTCAGTAGTAACGAAACCAAACTACGGGCTGAGAGGTAGTGACGGACTAGACCTCCGATAATTCAAACAACAATATATAAATTGGACATGACAGTAATATATCAGGAAATGAACACGATGTATCAAGATATGTCTGTAACTCTGCATACTAGCATGAATGCATATAGAACCATGAATGATGTGTACTCATTAATCACTCTCTCATAATATGGTCCACTCAGTACTAATACGACCTTCAGGACCAGGGAAGTCCATCCCGGATATTACATGATCACAATTGACACAGTCAGCAAGTACTGAGGAAAAAGACCAATCCAGCCCCCACAGAGAAATCCATCTCCGGAACATGATAACTACGGAGAAATCCATCTCCGGAACATAATAACCACGGAGAAATCCATCTCCGGAACATAATAACCACGGAGAAATCCATCTCCGGAATATCTGTGCGCTCACTGGGGGTGTATAGACTCCGGAGGGGCTCCTTTCAGCCCAAACGCTATATCAAGATAACGAAGGCATAATTTCGGGATCACTGCGGTGTGCAGTCCGACCTCATAACTGTCTCAAAACCAGGCTCCAAGCCTCGCTCAGTCAGTACCTTCCAGTCTCACTCACAATGCTCTAATATATGAAAATCAGTTCAAAACAATGATAATATAGAATAAACTAGCAACTTAAGAGACTGAGGCATGAAACATATACTATAACAGGACTGAGTACATGAAAGCAATAATCACAGATAGAGACAGCAATAATTGACCAATCCGGTCTAAACACATTGGTGTGAAGCCTTAACATTTATACTTAGCATGATTTCTGTTTCGTTCAAGGTAATTATCACCTTCACAGTACAATATCACTCTAAGATAACCAGTAGACAGTGCCATGGGATGAGCTAGGCTACAAATATTTGGTACACGCCCGCATGCCCGTCACTTGACAAGTGCGTCACCCTAATTAACAGCAAATATCAAATAGTTTGGGGTTTCGAACCCTCAGTTCCAAGTTTGGAAGTGTTACTTACCTCAAAACTGGCTAATACACTACTCCGCAGTGCCCTTGCCTCTAAATTCAGCCTCCGAGTGCTCCAAATCTACCAACAATCAGATGTGTATCATTATAATATGCTAGGGAACTAATCCCAATCGAAATGTATCAAAATACTCAAAAATCCCGAAATTGGTCAAAACCCGACCCTCGGGCCCACATCCCGAAATTGAGAATTTTTTTATACCAAACTGTTCTTTTTCATCTCACGAGTCCGTGCATATAAATAACACTAAATTCGGAGTCCAAATGACCCCTCAAATCACCATTTTATGATTCTTAATCCCAAGCCCTAATTACCCAAATTTACACTGATTTTTCCCTAATTTTCACCATAAATCCGGCCTTTAATCACATATAAAGGAGTTTAGAGTCCAAAAATCTTACCTTGATGAATAACTATCGACTTCCCTATTCAAAACCCTTCCAAAAGCTTCAAACCCGGATGAAATATTGAGAAAATGGCTAAAATTCGCGAAGGCACGTTTCTTATACCTTCTATCCAGTGGGTCCGCACCTACGACCACTTACACGCACATGCGGATCCCCGGTCGCACCTGCGGAAAAATCCTAAGGCCTCAAATCCCGCACCTGCGGTTGACCTCCCGCACCTGCGGCCTCGTAGGTGCGGTAATTACCTCGCACCTGTGGAAATCCTCTCACTTGGCCAACTTCCGCACCTGCGGTGCCACGTCCGCTCCTGCGGCTCCCCATCCGCAGGTGCGAAAACACCAGTAACAGAACCTCAGTAGTGACAAAATCATTCCAAGCTCCCCGTTGACCATCTGAAAACATCCCGAGCCCTCGGGACCCCAACCAAACATACCAACACCTTGTATATGATCATTCAAACTTAGTTGCACTCCCGAAACACTAAAAATAACATCAAAACACCAGAATCACATTAAATTCAGGCCTAAGAACTTTGAAATTTCTAAAATCCTCCAACGATGCCGAAACTACCCAAAACAACTCCGATTAACCTGAAATTTTGCAGACATATCCAAAATTTCATTACGAACCTGTTCCAACTGTCAAAATTTCATTCCGACCCCGATAGCCTATTTTCCACTGCCGACCGAAATCACCAAAAACTAACTTTCGCCAATTCAAGCCTAATTCTACTCACAAAAAATATTGCGAACACACTCCTAAGTCCCAAATGATCTAACGAAGCTATCCGAACCATAAAATCCGCATTCCGAGATTGTTTCCCAATAAGTCAACTCTCAGTTAACTTTTCCCATTATAAGGCTATCTTTTAAAGACTAAGTTACTGAATTCTCATATAACCATTCCGATTTAAAGCCTATCAACTCTAACACATCAATAATAGAATAACCAATCTATAACAAGTCAATAACAGTAATTATAATTCGGGTTTTTATGTAACGACAGACCGGGTCGTTATACTTTCTAAATCCTGAGATTGCACTACACATTTACAAATTTTCTCTGTTACTCCCGTCTCTTTTGGATTTTCCTGCTCTTGAAATTCTACAACATCTTGAACTTCCACTCCATCAATAGATTCTACATATATTTGTAACACAAAAAAGTTTATATGTATTACGCTATTTAATATAAATTTCAATGACAAAAATTCATAATCTATATCTAACCTTTCCCAATTTGAGTGCCAATAACAGTTTCATCATCTAGATGTGCATCTCTATAACCGCTTTCATATTGAACTTCTGCATGCACATCTGTATCATTACGTTCACCACCATCTGCATATTTGTTAATTGTCACACTAGGTTTTGTACCATCACCATGATCATCAACTCCATCTTTACTAATTGGAACACTAGATTCTCTCTCTATGTTCCGTTCATCAGCTTTCACAAAAATCTTCAACAAAGTATCAATCTTTGATCCTAAACTTTTTCTTAAATCCTGTGAAAGAAACTAAATTAGAAACTTAAGGACAGACAGTCCTTAAGTTTGAATTCCAACTTAAAAAGTTGAGGACATTATCACAAAAATCCGATCCTTATTCGACACTAAAATCAACTTATAATCGTTATTTTCGAAATTTCAAACATACTTCATGCAACACACAGCATTGATCTCGATTAAACATATACAAAAACAAAAAATGCATAAAAATTAAAAAAAATCAAATAGAACAACTGCAACGGGTTCGAGTTCGATAAATTACGAGTTCAATCGTACATAGCAGAGAAGATGATGAAGAAAAGATCAACTGAAACTAATTTGAATGCAAATATGGTACATATACTAGCACGAAGAGCTCTGAAAAGTTTGCCTCGCAATTTTCCCTCTTAATGAATAAAACAAGGGTTTTAACATATAAGAAGTAAACAAAGAGCAAAATAGTCTTTTCAAAATAATTTTAATAGAGTAGTGGCTATTTTTGCTCAGCATTAGAATTGTTGGATAAAAAATAAACATCACCTTTATTAATGGCTACCACACGCAAATCGGTAGTCAAAATGTCCAATTCAAGTAACAACATCATACATTTGACTACCGTGGCTAGAATTGTGAAGTCCTTACGGCGTATTATCTATGGAGAAAATTAATAAGAAAGAGAACTTGTAATACATCTTGCTCTAAGATGGTCTTTTAAGTCATTATTAGATGTTTGCCTTAAACATAACTTCTTGAGTATTAAACTTGGTTTTTAGTTTGAATTAGGAAGGTTTTCTTATTCTTAACTATAGCTGCATCACTACACTTTCTACAATTGAAATGAATAAAATTAACGATGACTACTTCTCCCACTTTTGGAGTGACTTTAAAGATGAATTGACAAGTACTGGTTTTTTTGCGGCCATGATTGGAGTTTTCTTGAATGGAGTAGGTTTGACATTAGGTTAGCATGATATGAAAAGACAAGTTCAATAGTATATTAATATAATGGCTATTTGCAGAATTTGGACTAAGAGAATTTCGAAAAGCAAGGTTATAGGTTTATGAATTATGTCTACTTTTTATCTTTACCCTTAAAAATGAATAACAACTGAATTTATACGCAGTTTTAAGAATATATAAACTAATTCAATACAAGTGATTAATGACGTTAGATACGCAAATAAAAAATATAATAAATAGTCAAACCAATGATGATAGTGAGTCCGAGCTCAATTAAAGGCTTAACAAGAAACCTGCCTTCCGTTCCGAGCTAGTACCTATGAATAACTGTTGAACGAAAATAAGAACTTTGAATAACTTATAGAAACATAGAGAACAAAAGTATATTGCTTTGATATGCGTGTTACAATGCGTCTAATGAATAATTAGCTTCTCCTTTATATGGTAGGGGAGTTTTACCGTAGTTACAATTCTATGAAAAGTAAAAATCTTCTTTTTCGCTAGTCGCTGCTTTTCGCCCAATACGGGCTAGGATTCACGTCGTGATATCTTGTTGGGCATGGATATCACGACCCTTTGTTAATCGTGTACGGTCATTTGGTAATGCTTTCCGATGTCTGGGGACTCGAACCAGACGGGGGGACGTGGTCTCGATGACTCCGAGGACAGGTGTTTCACTCGGGCCTTGATACGAGAGGTTTTTGGTTCTGATTTCGATTCCTTGCAGTCACATCCTTACTCGGTTTGCCTCACCGAAAAATCGGGGTGCTCATTAGGCTCGATTTTACCCGTATACACGTTACTTTTTTTTTTTTTTTTTTTTTCCAAAGTTTGTTCAAAAATTTCTAACTACTAATGAAAAAGGAACACTTCATAACATTTCTCATATGATAAAGCATTCAATGTCCAATAATTCCTAAAACAACTTGAGTTATACTGTCCGACTTCTAACTTGTTATTGTTTTTGCCTTTTCAAGACGAGGGAGGGAGTAGCTAGAGATCAAGGAAAAAGGACAAGGATACAATTTAATTGATCACTGCTCATGTTCAACTCTAGTCCAGAAAAAGATAAACAATTGTTATAAATATAATTCAGTCTAAAAGTTTCGAGTCGAATCCTAGAGAGAACTAAGATTTTGCTATAATTATTCAATATTACTAAGAAGGTAAGTTTGAATAATTTTCTAAATTATAAAGATTGAAATTTATATTTTTAACTAATTAACTAACAGATATTATAAGCGGTAAAATTATCAACTAAGGAGACTATCAGTTGGAGGCAAGATTAAGGAGGCCTAAAGTTATGATTTTTTCAATTTTCGGAATCTTACTGGTACATTTCCTATAAATTTGCCTAAGTATTCTCTACCGATCGTGAGTACTTCTGGTGTGGTAATTCTCTTCCGAGCAACTAACACAATTTACTAGATGTAATATTCCAAACTACGTTAGCTTGCACTAATTCACCGCTCACTAAGATCGCACAAAGGTTTCGTTATTCCTAATGCCACCTTTAAACCATCCGTATTGATTCTTCATATAAGTAAGGAGTGATGATGTTCAACAACTACCTAAATATATACCATTTTCCAAGCAATACATAATAAATAGGTACAATCAATTGAGAGCTCTTCAATCAACTGAAATAAGCACGTAGTTAAACAAATAGAGAAATTCAAAGGCTCAATTATACAAAAATGTAACAAGAATTCATCCTCCAAAAGGTTCCATCAAAACCCTAGATAGGAAATTAGCTATTCATGTTAGTATGTAAAAATACAACACTAGAACGCATAACAATGGGAAAATAGGAAGAAAGAGGAAAAAATGTGATGTTAAATCCTTCTCCGTATTCCAAGCGTGTTCTTGCCTTCCAAAGTCTTCTCTCTCTCCAAAACAGTGGCTCCCCCTCAAAAGCATGTTTTAAGATGTATTTATAGCAACTAGGATTTGTATGGGGCGAATTTGGCTTCTCCTAATTCTGATTGGACAAGTTGATCTTTTCTGCTCCAGTCCCAGTCTGGTGAAGTGAACCTCGCGTCGCTGTCGGGACTTTTCTGGTTTCTTCTGCTTTGATCCCAGTCTAGCAAAGTGAACCTCGCTTCGTTGTCCGAGACTTTTCTCTTTGGCTATTTTTTTCACCAATTTTTCTCCCATTTGATTCTTATCCACACAAGTTTGTTCCTACGCATAAGAAATACGTAATAAGCATATTTTCACTTCAAAAGGGTGTGAATTCTCACAACTCACGCACGAAATAACACACAAACATATTCAAAACATGCATTTTTCACCTTTTATCAATCACAATCTATATATTCCATTGACTATAAAAATTTTCAGTGAATTCATTAGAGGAGTATTTCTGACAAAAATTATTTGTTCTTGCATATTTTTATAGTATTTTCAAATTAGTCTCGCGAATACATATAATTCATTAAAATACGTGAGTGATACATATGCAGAGTTGATCTTCCTTAAGTTAATCTGATAATCTATAAATGCAAATGACTTTATTTTAACAATTTTTTGCCAATAAAGAGATACTGCTAGAAATTCGGTAAAATTTGACTGCGGTCGATCGAACGATTTTGATCTGTCAAAAAATCGGTTGAATTGGTCGGTTTTTGTCAAAATATTTTATTTTTTAATTTTTTTTTACAAAACCGATCAATTTTAGTCGATTTTCTTTGGTGCAACAAAGTGGAAATTATTTTTGCGTCCCGCGAATTTGTTTTTGGTCGGTTTTTTATTTAAAATAAATCAAATTTAATACTAAAAAAAATCAACAGAAATCGGTCGGTTAATTCAGCTGGCCATTTTTAAAAACCGACCAATTCATTCGGTAATTTTATCTTTTAATAAAATCAGCTGACATCGGTTGGTTATTTTCGCGCAAAAATGTAATTAAAGAGTATAAATGAAATAAATAACAGTATTAAAATAAAATGCACCAATGGTCTAGTTGTAGAATAGTATCCTGCCACAGTACAGACCCCTGTTCGATTGTCAGATTATGCATTTTTTAATTACATAAGTAAAATACAGACCTACTTCGATTGATTTTTTCGACAATTATTTATTTTATTTTTTTAAAATTTAATTGACCGACATGAGAGAACAATTCAATTTCACAAATGTCTTCAACATCCTAGAACAATGTATCCACACAAAAAACAAAAGAAAACAGTTCATAGAACCATAAGAAAGCAGTATCTTGGTGTTGATTTTTCATGGACCACTTTTTCTCAGTTTTTGATAATAATTTTTTGCGAACAAATTATTTTGTGTGACATATAGATCACCGGTTCGAACCGAAGAATTGATCACTAATATTTACATCGTAGTAGGCGGCTTACATCGTACCCCTTAAAATGCGGTTCTATCACGAATCCTACATAAACACGGAATACATCATACATCAAACTGCCTTAAATATTTTGGGGAGGGCATGTCAAATATCAGCCTCAAGGAGATTAAAACCCGAAGACCTTATGTAGCACATCTACTCTCTTTTTGATTTTCCAATAAAATTTCATCACCTTGAAATCTCCAATCAAAATAGAGAAATATTACTAATCGGACCTACAGCATGTGCTTATTTTAACTTTTCGTTTGATGTTTACAAAGACTAAGAAATCTTGCCTTTCATGATTTGTCTCGATAATGAAATCTTGAGCTGATAGAGAAATAATTAATTAGCTTATTATGAATGGGAAATTGAGGATTTTTGTAACTGAGAGAAAAGAATATTTCTTTTGATATTCCAAATTTAACCTCCCTTCCAAACAAGAAGGGATGGAGATACATTATGTAGATATACAATTTTTAGTAGTTGTTGATCCATCAAGTGTTAAATTAATAAAAGTGAAATTAATTTAAATTACGCAAAAGTAAGACAGGTCAAATTAACAAAACTGAAATAATGTTGAAGGAATGATATGACTTTTTACAAAAATATTACATCCTTGTTCTTTTTCCTTGAAATAGGTCTATGGTTCAAGCTATTGGGCTACCACCTATTAGGAAAAATAATAGTAAATTAGGCCGGCTATTTGTATAAAGATTCTTCTTTTTTTTTCCGTAGGAATTGTACCATGTAGTTTTGAGCGCTTCTATCTAAAATATTTCCTTTTCCAAAACTATTTAAAATTTAATTAGTGTGGCAAATTCCGAACGTGACCGTTGCGGCTCCTATCCGCTTAGAGGTGTTTGGATTAAGGGTGTCTAACGGGCCGGGTTGACCCGTAACCGGCCCAGACCGGTTAAAACCGGAACCG